>CAMPDV010002003.1:0-80763 GCA_946699065.1 Loxodes magnus | reverse complement strand
TTGCGTTTACCCATTGCATCAATCTTGATATGTAGATCTTCCTGGATCTGTATTTTATGTTTGTTGGATTCAATTGCACCTGTCATAATTTTGCCTTGTGAAGATTAGCTTGAATCTGATTCCTATATTTCCTATTTGCGTAACTCCTTTGCCGCTTTTTTTTTAGCTTTTCTTATTTAATTTTTAGAAAGGCGGATGTTTTGCTCCATCTTTTTTAATTATTACATCTAATGAAAGATTTTTTCCCTCTGAATCTAAGTCATTATACAACGATTAACAGCAGCTAGAGAAAACTACTTCTATGCTATACTGCTAGCTAGAACTAAATCATCCAAAATGAATTTATTAACTAATTTTCCAAACTTGTCGTGTATAAGATGAAGGAGAAGAATCTAGGAAGATAGAGAAAAGTAAGAAAATATTAGGACTTTCAAAGGAAGCAGTTCAACTATAGGCAAATTCATTATCCTTTTAATTTATGGGCTTTTTGTATATTCTTCCGCAATTTTTATCTTTATTTACTTGGCTAATGAGCTTCTATTTGTCTCTATTGATAGAATTTTGTGCTGATAATGTTAGTCGTGATATATTGATCCGGTGAGAAATATTCTTTTGAATTTTTCTTTCCCTTATGTTGTGATGAAGGTTGTAACTTGAATTGGATCTTTACATTTTTAAGAAAATCTTTCATCAAGTTAAATAAGTATTAGCCTGCATTATACTGCTTAAACGGTAAAAATTGGCGAATAAGCTCATTAAACCCCCTAATATTAAAATTTATAATCCTTTGCTGCTTTCTGCATGCTACTATTTTGTATTATTATAGAGTTTCATAAAAGAGTATTAGTTAATCAGAGTCGGATGATGTAGTTCTATACACGTTTTTCAATGCCAGCCGATCATGATCATCAAGTGTTAAACCATTTAATCTTCCTCCCTAAAATAATTCTGCTTGTCTGAGATTCGCTATATCTAATACTTTGGTTCTGTTGGTAGTTCCATCTTTTATATAAAATACTACTCCTTTGCAGTGTTTTGTGCTCAATTATATTATAGCTCTGAATCCGTATATATAAGGCATTTCAGCAGTTTATCTACAAATATTTCTTAAATCGCCATAATTTCTATTTTCTTTTCACATATAAACTTTTTTAATTCTTCCTTGCTTGATTTTATTCCTCTTACATTTGCTGTGCCTTTGTTTAATTCTTTCAATTTTATTATGTATTCATTTTTAAAATGGATTCTGGTTTCTAGTCAACCAAGTAGGCAATCCGGCGCATTCATGTCTGCACTGCAAGTAATCTTGTAATAGCTACCACCACAAACAAGTAAGAACGGGCCCATTGTGTGACAAGCCTTACTTGTTTGAGGGTTCTCTCTATCGGTACGAGATATCGACTAGAGGGAACCGAAATCCAGATCTCAGAGTTATCCTGATTTTACATGTCGCTATTCTAATCAGGAATTTAGAAAACAACAAAGACATGACTGAGATCACAAATAACTATTATTTAGAAGAATTAACATAATTGGGTCATTTGACGCGAATAGTGGAATGTTCTCTAACTCCTGCCTTTGGAAGAATTACAAGAATTTAAAGAGTGAAGAAAATCAATTTTGATTATAAAAACAGAGAGAACAAGATAAGATTCAAAGAGACCAAATGAAGCTAGAAACATTTCTAGACTATTATTAATTATTAAATTTGGTTTCTTTATTTTTTCGTAGTAAGCCAAACAATGGTGGTATCAGGCTAATTTAATTTATTTATATAAGTATTTCCTTGTACTTCCTATTTTTCTTGATCCTCCTATCCTGCATTTTTAGTTTCCTCTTCTTTAATAGCGTGAAAATAAATCGTTCTAATGCTTATTAATTTTCCTGTACTTATGTCTTCAATTTTTTTGATCGATATTATCTTCCTTACCATTATATATATTTTTCTTTTTTGTTGAGACAGCGCTGTGTTTATATATACTTCTTCATGTCGCTGCTTTCTAGTTGTTTCAGATTTTTTTTTTCATATTTCCTATTTTACTTCCTTTTTTCTGTGACATTGATAATTTCATCTCAGTTTTATTTATTTAATTTTGTAGTTAAGTATCTATTAAAGTCGATCTCTTTTAGAATAATTTTAATATGGCTTAAACTTGTAGCCTTTGCTAGAAATAAAAGTAGTATTTTATTTGAATTAATCTTCTTAGTTTTTTCACTTTCTTTTCTTTCGCTATCTTTTTCTCTTTAAATTTAAGTATTTTATTCCTTATTTCCAAATGCATCAACCAAGTTTTTACTTCCTTAGAATTTTTTAATTGCTTACTTTATAGCTTTTTTTCTTAAGAAAAAATTTAAGTAGAGCCCTTTTTGGTTATAGTTCATACATTTTCAAATTGATGGATGACTCAAGTAAGTGCTTATACCTCCTTCATCTAACTTATCTAGTATACTTTCTGCATCTTTGATCTACTTCAATTCTAAATAAGTTTTCATTTTTCCATTGGCAAACATTGTACCTTTTACGGTTCCGTTCTCTGAACTTACTATTTTCCGTACTGCTACAGATGAGTTTCTACCTGGTTCAAACTTGAATACATGTTAAGTGTTCAATGAATCGGGTAATTCTTAATGTTTTAGAATTCCTCTATGTTTCTTTACTTTTTTGGCATTGAAAAATTTCTACACTTCCATTTTTAACTATTTACGAATTGTGAGAGTGTTTCTTTATTTTTTAATTACATAATAATTATTCCTGCCTGAAAGATTTTCACACTCTAAATATTTTTACCATATTTTTAATTCAAACATTTGAGAAATGCTTGAATGATTTCATTTTCTTGGATTTCTGATGGACTGAGTCTTTGGTTGTAGTATTCTTCTTCTAAAAATTTATTGAAATAGGTAACTCCTACTCTTTTAGCAGTTTTGAGCTGCATATTCTCGACATCATTTTATGGCATTTGCTCGTTCTTTTCTTCTTCCATTATAATGATTTGCACAGAGCTGTGGTTTGAGTCGATGTTCTAAATTATCTACTTTTTTTGATAGGCTATTTAGATTTCTATCCTTATTTTTCTGCATTACTTCTAGTAGTTTAAATATTTAGCGACAGAGTCTTTTTTCTTAAAAATAATATCAAAAATCTTATTAAGTTGTAAAGCTCTTTCATGCATTTTTTAAATTTAATAAGCAGTCCCGATTTGAGATTGGCGGCATGTGAAATATAGGATAGCTACTTGATATAATAGCCTAATATTGTAGTATTTAAGTAAATAAAGTAATAATGTAATAGTTAATATTATTGAGTGTATTTTTGATGGTAACTGTTATAAATTACCTTTTATAGCTTTTTTAGTCTAAATAATAATAAAAATGTAAGCGTTACCAAAATGCTTAATCTGCTTAGAAGATTACAACTTAACTAATGCTCTTCCAACTGTCTTACCTTGTGGACATATTTACTGTGGTGTATGTCTGTCTACCTAGTGATATTTATAAGATTTTGAGTGATGTCCTATTTGTTAAAAAGGATTCCATTTTAGATTTGATGATTTACCTTAAGAAAGTGATTTAATAAGAATGATATTTTAAAACTAATAATACATATAAAAGATTTAAGATGCTAGATAGAAATTAAAAGAGATAAGGAGGTAAATTATGGAAAAATCTAAAACCATTACAACCAAATAATCAAACATTAGTAATACTCTCATAATACCACTAACTAATATCATCATCAATCATTAACCAACATTTATCTACCAAAAATAACACTCAAATATTATCTAATTCTACTAATCACTAAAACCAACTATACTCTAATATAACTCATAACCACCTACAATACTAAAGTCTAAATTAACTTACAATCTAATAAGATACAAACTATAACACAATACTAAGTAACCAAATATTATTTAGACTAACTAACATAAACTAACCTAACACTTTATATAATCTAACTATATTCACTATTTTAATTTAGAAATTTAAAAATTAAGTTTATTTAATATTTAAACAGAGTAATTACGATAAGTCTAAGTTTAAATTATAATTCCAGACTCTTGTAAAAGTATAGAATATTAAAATAAGTTATATTTAATTGGAGGATATAACTTAAATTAAGAGAAAGGAATAAAAGAAACTTGATAATTTGATTATGAAGGTAATAATATAAAGCTTAGTGATCTAAATGAGGGAAGAGGTGCCTTTGGAATAGCTGCAGCTTAAAAATATCTTTATGTGGTTGGAGGAGGTACTGATAATAATAAACTCATATAATCAGTAGAAAAGTTAAAGATAGGAAACTAAAGTAAATGGTAAAACTGTACTTAATTTCCATTCTAAATAACAGATTTAATTTTAGTAGTAGATAAAGATGAATAAAATATTTATTCTTTTGGAGGTGTAAATTAGTAAGGATAAACTTTTAAAGGCATATGAAAATATAACATATAGAATGATAGATGAAGTAAGTAAAATTTGAGTCTTCCTGAAGCTGTTGTTAGGCCTATAGTTTCTTTAGAACCTTTTATCATATTTGGAGGTATGAAAAATCCATTTACGAAAGAATATTCAAGAAGAATATATAAAAGAAACAAAGAATAATGGTAATAAAGTTAAATTTTTAAAAATGTTGTGGCTTTAACGGAGATGAAAATAAGGAATAACTTTGGATATGTTTTTGCTATAGAATAAGAAAGCGTTTCAATAATGAGAATTGATTTAGAAAAATTGAATTATAGAAGTATTAAAAGTCATAACTGATAAACATAATAATATCTATATTATTAATAATATTTATAATAAATATTATTTAATATGTAAAGAAGTAGTTTTAAAGATCTTTAATTAGGTAAATATATTACTACTTATTAAAATATTTAAAGCATCAAAAATAAATAAAGAATCAAATTTTATTTTAAACATATTTAAAAATCTATTATTCAAATATTATCATTATTCAGATACAAACATACAGCTTATAACATACTAAAACATATTCAACATAGTCAAAAAACTATCTTTAAATATATACTTATAATCAAATTATACAAGTACTACTTAGATTACTCTTTTATTTATCTAATCAAATCAAAACTATAATCAAATTATCATTAAACTATACCTTCATCTAAATAATAATTAGTTCATAACTACTATCATCAAGTCAATATCTTAAACCCTTAAATACATTATTTCCTTTAATCATTTAAACTAACTACTATATATATTTAAAAATGTCCCATAACCAATAATATAATAAAGCCATTACAACTCTTATGCTCTCGATAAAGCTCAATCATAATAACTTTTCGAGATTAATATGATAAGCCAGTATGATTTAAACAACATCCAGATAAAGCTTTTAGGAGGGATTTTTAATGATGAAAAAAAGTAAGGAAAATGGGATGAATTAATAAAATTAGCAGAAAATAAAATTTTCTAAAATGAATAATTTTTTAAAGTAAATAAAGTAGAAAATTTCATCTAAAAAATAAGAATAATCTATCTCAATTTTATATAAAAAAAATGAAAATTATTTGTAAAAGTCTCTTCTCGAAAGGATTCATCTTAGTCAAATTACGACTAATAAAAAATACTTTAAGAACTCCAAGCTATGCAATTAGAAAATTTTAAATTTTTAAAAACTGTACAAGAACTCGAAAGAAAAACTGAAAGTCTTATGATTAATTCATAAGAAAAAAAATAGAAAATAAATAGCTAGGAAATATCAGAATAGAATAATTAGAAACAAAATTTAACCAATTCGCAGAGTTAACTAAAAGCTTATTTCTGTAAAAGATGTCGATGAATTATACAATGGATGTAGAGCAACAGCCTACAAAAAATTATATTCCCTATTGGAAAATAATTAGATGTTAATACTGCAAGTGACCAGAGCACAAAGTTAGAAGCTGCTTCCAATTCTAATGAAAAAAATAAAATAGTAGAAAACTAATGGGAAATATTTTCAGGATCTATTGCAATCAGGAAGGTAAATTCTACAGGAAAAAATACTTCAGCTAAACAAAGAAGCTCCAAACATATAGCATGCAATTAACGAATTTAATAAGAAATGAATGGGAATCAACCTATCGGAAACTTTCAGAAAAAGAAATTAAAAATCCTTAGAATTTACGATAAACAAGATCCAAACAAAAATGAAGTTTCTTTTTTTAGCATTAAATTTTTGATTTGTGATTAGCCAAATAAAGGTAAATTAATTAATTAATTCATATAGGGAGACATTTCAAAATTACAACTCAAGCAAAGCAAAAATGAAATAGTATGCCTCATTAATGGAATTCTTCATACACATATAGAGAGATTTTGGATAACTATAGATTAAGTACAAATAATACCAACTGGACTTATTCTAACTGTTTTCTCTGATTAGAATGTCTTAATAAATTCTCTAAGATAACAATGACAACATTAATCTTTTGATATTTTTATCAAGAAGATAAATATTAATGAATACTACAATAATAATAGCTACTTAAATTCACTACTTTTAAGTATTTTAAAAAATTTAGTTCCAACAGAAAAACAGTCAAAAGCCTTCGAAAATACAAAAAAACAGTTTTAAATTCAATAAAGGGAGCAACATAACTTTATGTAGAACTATTACGTCCTAGAATTATCAGAAATCACTTATCCAGAAAATATTCCTATTTAACTAGATGAAAAAAATTACGTGTAAAATTAAGCCATTCGGCAATATATGATGATGTTTAAACTTTATAAAATTGGACACAGCACTAAATGTTGTAGAAGATAAAAAAGGAATAAAATTAGTAATCATTGTGCTGAATTATCAAAAAAGCGTTAAAATATGTAACAAGAAATAGCACACTAAAATAAAAGATACATAAATAAAAATAGAAAACCTAAAGAAATGCTAAAGAAATTATAAAGACAAGTAGCAAGCAAAAATTTGAATCCTAAAGTAAAAATTTGCTTAACTAATTATTTAAATGATGTACTAGATATGCAATAATTGAAAGAATAATAAAAGATCATCCAACTGAATGAATACTGAGATAAAATTATTAAAGCTACCTAAGATCTACGGAAAAGCCAAAGCTTAACACCATGAGAGAAAAAATGGAATTACTAGAACTTGTTGAAAAAATAAGTTTCTATAAGTAACTAACTCACTTCCATAACTAATAGATGAAACTACTTTTAATAATAATCCAAAAAAAATTTCTCAGAAAAGATAGTATACATTAAACTTAAACATACATAAACATTAGAGTAATTTTGTTTGGAAAAAGACTAAGCAAGTGATACTAATTTGATATTTGATACTAAATAGAAAGAATCAAATAATGAAGATAAGAAAATTTGAATATTTGAAATTAATAAAGTATAAGAACTGATAGTGTAAGAGGAATCAAGTTGAACAAAGAAGATTTAAGTAAATTTATGCTTGAAAAAAATATAGATATTATGGCGACTCAAGAAATTTTTAATGATTCAATTAAAGATATGCCCTAAATAATCGGATATCGCGTAGTTAAAATGCCAGGAATTAGACTTAGTAAAGGAATTATTTTATATATTAAAGAACAATTCTTATACAAAGTTAAAGAGCATGATGCAGATGGACTAAAATAAAATGAAATACTCGAAGGTTGCAGAATAACTTTTATGAATCTTGATGATAGATTTAAATTTATCAATGCATATGTGCCTACAAAATTCGAGTAGGAATAACTAATCCCTTTCTATGAAAACCTAAAATAATTCAAATACATAAAAGTAGTTTAAGTTTATAAAATACTATAATATGAGATTTAATGCACATATACATAAATTCTACCAAATGAACTAAATCCAGCAGAATAATAGCTAATAAAAATAATGAATTAATTCAAACTAGAATGGAATGATCCAGCAAAAGGCCTAACCTAGATTACTACAACAGGAAAAAAAAGTTTAAAATTGAATATTTTTTAACGGACTAATGAATTAGTTGAGCATAATTAGCATAAGAATTTTTAAGGAAAGAAAACTAGATGATTATTAATCTGGATAATTAGTTGTTAAATTGGTAGAAAAAAGCAGATATAGATCATAAAATATTATTAACTAAAAAAGCTTAAAAGATGTTTATATTTATAAATTCTTTTATAAATACTTACATGAATTTACTTAATTTTATCAATTTATTTCTTAAATTGTAAACATTTTAAAGTCTTAAATATATTTGCTTGCTCAGTTAGCAATCTTCTACTTTCTAACTGTCTTGTCATTAGCTTTAGATTTTAACCACTTATTATTTCTACTCAAAGCCACAGTATTTACTTTATCTATATGATCTTATAAAGTACATACACATTCCCCCTATGAGAAATTTCGTTTCTTAATAAGTTTACCTTGATTTCCTGATGTTATGAACTTATTATCCTTAATTATTAACACTTCACATAACAATTTTTTGATACTGTTCTTATACATTATCCTGTAAAGAAATTCTCTATCTTAAATAATTTATCACCAGATCCAGTTACTATAAAGTTATTATCATTTGATAGCACTATAGATTATACATAATCTGAATGGTCAATTAAAGTTCTCGTACAGTTTCCAGTCTGAAAATCTCAGATTTTTATCGTTTCATCATCAGATGGTGAAATTAATAATTTCTGATATTTTTCTATTACTATCGATCTATTGTAATCCATATGTCCATTCAAAGTTCTCGAACATCTTCCAGTCTGGAAATCCCAGATCTTTATCGTTTTGTTTCCACTTCCCAAAATAGATCATTTCTGATCTTTTGCCATTACTACCGAGTTAACTGCAAACGAATGTCCGGTCAAAATTTAGTCTAAAATATTAAAGAATTACTTTTAGATTAGTCGAAGATAATTTTATTTTCAACTTTTAAAAAGCTCAAGTTTGGCAGTTTTCATATTTAAAAAGAAGAAAATATATTCTGCCTAGGGATATGCTTCTTTATCTTAAAATTTTTCTTAAAAAATAATTTTAACAAATTATGTTTTTTATTTTTCAATTTTTATTTTATAAATTATTTTAATAATTTAATAATAAAATAATTCATCTTATGAAAATAATTTTCATTAATTAAATTAAACACAATTGAATATTTAAATTATTTATTAGAATCTTGGATAAAAGTACTTTAATATTAAAAAATAATTTAAAAAACTTATTTTTTCCTTTCAATTAGACTGATATAATTTAAAATAGTTAAGCATAATAAAGTTTTACAATTTTAATTATTTTTTTTGCTTTTAGTTTATTTTATCAAAAGTAATATGCAAGAATTTATATTCTTATTATAGTAACTTTGCTATACTTTTATTGATAATAGCTTATTTGAGTTTTAAATCTAGATTGTTTAATAAAAAAGGCTAGATTTCTTTTATAATTACACTGAATAATAAGTAAAATATTAGATTCTAATGTATTGAAAATAGGTGGTATTAAGAATAGTTTTTCCTTTGCATTTAATAATAAATTAGTGATATAATATTTGATTATTTTAAGAAAATTAGTTAAAATGGTAACTATAGTAAGTAAAATGTATAGTTTAAAGTATTAAATTGTTTATTTTAGAAATTATTATTTAATTATCCACTTTCTTATTACTAATTCATTTAAACTTTTTATTTAACTAATCTCTTCTTTTATATTTACAAAAGTACTTTATTACTTATAATTCATATTTAACCTAAGCTAATTTCCTTATACTAATTTAATTAAAAAATAAAAGAAACCAAATAAATAAGAGTATCACACAGTGAAATGCTTACATTATTTCTAATTCTAGTTTACAAATTTAAAACCTTTATTAAATAAGCTTTACTATGTTAACTACTTCTATTAAGAAGCTTCAAATTACTATTTACTAATTTATAGTCTAATTTTAGTTTTTATTTAAATTTAGAAGAAATAAATATCTTTAAAATCAATAATTAATAGATAAGATTTGAAGCAGCACCTCAATATCGATCAGCTCTTTAAAAAAGGTTTTAAAATAAAAAAAAAATTATTTCTGAAGTCTTCCATAGTGCTAGCATTCATTTGTGAATCTTGTCTTCTATAGGGCCATTATCTGAATGCTCCTTAAGAGACCTTAGTATCTGGAATCTTTCATCATTAACACTACTTGATACCTCTTCAGTCTTGTCTTCTCTTGGCTCCTATCAAGATTTTTGCTCTGTTCTTCGCCCATGGGGTACTTCCTGGCACCAGAGTTTAAATAAACTCAGTTGGTGGATTGTTCCTTCCTATTTAAAATGAAATTAATAATATAGAAATTTTTGAACCTATTCTTAAAACTTTGTCTTCGGTAAAAGCATTTAAAAGTTACTAAGAAATAAAAATTCGTAAGGTTGAATATTTCATATTTTAAGAGCTATTTAGTAATAAAGAAATAAGAGAAAAGTTATTAGCAGTATAAAAGGAATTTTAAATAAGAAAAACAGCTTATATAATCAAAAGAAGGTATTAAAAACTATTTAGAGCCATACTTAAGTATAACTAAAATCAATCTTTAAGTATTTATTTATGAGTTTAGGTTATTAATTATTAAGAGCCTATAATCTATTAGCTTTTAAGAGTAAAAATAAAAAGGAGAAGATTATGTAATCTCAGTTCTAAAATTGAAGAGAAAGTATAAGATTAGCATTCAAGATATAATAGTCAAATTTGATCAGAGATGTAATTCTTTATTGTTATAAGGGTAATAACAGTACTGTGATATAATCTGAGATTTATTAAAGTTATTTGAAAAATTAATGAAATAGATATACAATAAGTATTGCTAGATTATAAGCCTTAAAGCTTAAATAATGATAAACTATTAGCTAATTTGTTATTATTTATTGGTTCGTTGTTGCATCCTTATCGTTCATATCTGTAATCTGAGTCTGCATATAAATATTTAGCTCTACTATTTAATTTATAAAGGTAGTTAATAAGAATATGCAAAACAAATAGATTTGAAAACTATGATGACTTTTGCCTTGAAATAGATTTGATTTAGTTAGTTAGTTCCGAACTAGATATAAATAATTGGATTTAGTTTGATTTAAATAATTTGTATTAAGTTGCTTAAGACTGATTTTAAAAATGAAGAGAATGATATAGCTGCATTAAATGAATTGCTTAATTAATTAGATATATAACTCCTTTTTGTTGTTAATGAAATTGATTAGTGTTATTTTATTGTTTTTATAGTGTAAAATTGAATTGGTAACTAAAATATAGGGAATCTATAAGCATTATTAGTTATTAAAATAATCATATTAATTAATTTTTTCTTTATATTTTTTATTTTAATTTTATAATTTTTATTCCATTTTTACCTATTTCTATGTAATTTTCTAGTGAAAAATAATGGTGATATTGAATGTATTTAGAAACAAATATTCTAAATTTGTCTAAATAATTTTAAGTTCTTAATTACCTTATAATACCTTAAATTATTTTACTTTTATCTTACTAAACTTTTATTACTGCATTTTTTATGTTTGCATCATATTTTTTAAGATTAGCAGACTATTAATCTGATCATTTTGTAATTTATTAAATAAATAGTCTTTCAAATTGATGAAATTATAATTTTCATATTTTCATCATTTTTGCTGATTGACAGTTTTTTAAATTTGCAAAATAGTAATTTAATAGCTATAAGTTTCCTATAGTACGTTTTTCTATTAAATTTAGTTAAATCTTTATTTATTAATTAATAATCAATATATTGCATTTAAGATTATACCTTTAATACTTTATAAATACCTTAAACAATACTATTTTAACATAACTATCTCAAATTCAAAACTACATTCAATTACCAAAATTACTCATCTCATATCAAAAAACTAACAATAGTACACACAAACCTACAAACACATAACCATCCAAAATTAACATACACAAATCTACACTCAATTCCTTAATTCATTACCTAAATTAAACATTTTTACACCAAACTTAAACAACACCCAAATCCTTAGAGAAATGGCTAAAACATTTTAGCCCTTATCGACTAAATTTAGGATCTGGAAAAATAAATATATCCTCTTGCTGGGACCATGAAAAGTAAACACAATAAAAAAGGATCTCATACAGCAGGAGGACGATAATGAAATCCACATAGTGGATAGATAAGCGAAAACAGGAATATTTCTATAGATAGACAGATTTTCTACAGATTTAATGATTATTGAAGTATAGTAAGTCGAGAACTTTGCCTATACGAAAATTAAATTATCCATTTAGAAAATTAAGAAAAAAAATCTAGAGAATCTAATAGAAAAGCATAATAAATTAGACTATTCCAAACGATGCTATATTAATAGAAATTAAACAGTCATCAATCAAAATCTAAACAAATTTGAATCATAAAAAGATTAAGAATGTAGAATTTGCAATAAGATAGGACTCTATTTGGAAAAATGAAGGAAAGAAAAAAAACTGAAAAATAAGTATTGAAATATGATGATCTCCATTTATTCAATATCGTTCGGGAACATATATAAGAAGAAGTAAAGAAATTCTAATTTGTTCAATCAATCCTTAAAATTTGAAGCCTGGAGTAGATAGAGCAACAAAGGAGCAAATATTAAGGTATGAACGAAGTGAAAAATATGATTATTATAAAGGATTTATTTTAAAATATTGATTTAAATTTCTTTTTCATTAAATACAGCCATTTTTATAAAAGCAAGGTTGAATATTTGCAAAATGATGATAATTAAATTTGCCAGTTGTAAAATAATAAAAATGAATATAAATTTGTATTTAAGCTATTTTAGCAAGTATATGGATGTTTACTATATACATTAAAAGTATTAATAATAAGAAAATGTAGAATAAATGTATAATTGTAAAGCTATATTTTATTTAATAAATTATTGTATATAAATATTTTTTTATTTAAATATAAAAAGCAATAATTTAAGTTGTTAATACTAATCAAATATTCAAATATTATCCTTAGTTTAATATCTTATTTTCAATATACAATCCTACCTGTCTCTAGTTTATTCAATCATACCTTTTAATTTTAGTCTATCACTTTTATGCATATTATATACATTTCTAGATCAAACTATCCAATTCCTCATTTTTACCTATCATTTTCTTATAACTCATTTATTCCCCAGCAGAATCAGCTGATATAAGTATATTAACTAAAGGTGCTAGAGTAACTAAAATAACTAAAGTATCTTACTAAAAGTAAATAAAGCAAATAAGGAGAGTAAAAGCTGCGTAGAGAGATAAAGAAGGGATAGATAGGGTGATCATGGAAAGTCTTAGCAGATCATAAGGAAAGCTTACTCTTATGTATACAACCCCAGGTCAATATTTATTGGTCTACAAAGGATCTGTCCTTTCTGCTTGCGTGTGGATTACTCGTCTATTCTGTTAACAGAAATGAGGAGAGCTTGGGGATATAAAAAATATTGTTTTCATAAGTAGATAGAAGGCATCGCTCCCAGATTAGATTCTGACTTAGAGACGTTCAGTCATAATCTATACAGATGATAGCGTAACCAAAAGGCTGTTCAACCAATGGCGATACCAGTGATCTGGACCAACGGTTCCTTTCATACTGAGTTAGATTATTATGGCGATGCAGTGATCAATACAGTAAAATTAAACTGGTTCACTACGGACTAAACCCAGGCCACATTTCTTTTTGACGGATGAGCAATAGAACACTTGGTGAATTCAGCTTCACAATGATAGGAAGAACCGATATCGAAGAATCAAAAGGCAACGTCGCTATGAACGCTGCCGCAAGCCAGTTATCCCTGTGGTAATTTTTCTGATACCTCTGGCTTAAAACTCGTAAAAGACAAAGGATTGATAGGTCATGATTTCCCAGTTCATCCTGACAACGAGGGGTTAAATGAAGCCAGCTTTTCTCCTTTTGGTCTGTGAGCGGTTTCTGTCCGCTCTGAGCTGGCTGTAGGACACCTATGTTATCTCTTAACAGATGTGCCGCCCCAGTCAAACTTCATACCTGGCAGTTTCTCCCATCCAGTTACATTGCTAGAAAGTTTCTGTATCATCTCTTGGTAGGGGCTTGAAGCCTGACTGCTCATAGCGATGGAGCTCCCTAGCAGCTGTGCCTGGAACACAACAGGATATCCCCATTATTCCATAAAAAAAGAGCGTCGGGTCGTGCAATCGGAAAGAGTTTCCGGTCCATAAACTCTTTTAGTTGAAATTAATTTAATAGTTCTGCACTTACATAATAGGAATTAT
The DNA here is from genome assembly GCA_946699065.1 of Loxodes magnus. Lineage (NCBI taxonomy): Eukaryota > Ciliophora > Karyorelictea > Loxodida > Loxodidae > Loxodes > Loxodes magnus. The sequence goes on along the minus strand of CAMPDV010002003.1, from coordinate 66,504 downwards.
CTCTTTTTATCTATCACTTTAATGATTTTAATGATAATCTTATTGAGATACTTCACATATCCCTTATCCTAAATACAATATAAAGTTAGAGACTGATAATTACCTTTACTTATACTAAATAGTTTTTAATATTCTCTGGTTATTTTATGAAGGAACGCTTTGCAATTATTAGGCTTTAGTGTAATGATGCTATGGTTTCTACATTTTAACTTTTATTAAAGCTTATAAATATCTTTCAAACATCTCTTACAATTGATTGGCATTCTAACTTGTTAGGCCTTTGAGCTCTTGATGAAACAGTTGTTGACATAATTAAGACTTAGCAGATTGAGATTTTATTTGAATCTAGTAAAAATAAGTTTAATATTATTCACATAGATAACTACTATTTAAACTGAAGGAAATAAAAGTAGCTTAATTAACTATAATAGGCTATTTATTAGTTAAGATATAATTAATAGTTACTTTTAAAATTATACCATTAATGCAAGAAATTTCCCTCTAATTTGTTATTTACTTATACAAACTTAGTTTGCAAACATGTACATAGAAACTGATAAAGAGAAGAGCAAGATTATTTAAAAATAGTACCATATGCTTAGAATTATAATAAATCCTTAAATGCTTTAACTATATCTTACAGATTTTAGAAGCTAAGTATTTAATAACCTCAACATTACAAATATCCAATTAGACTAACCTATCAAATTTATTACCAAGTACTTTCTAACCTAGAATTCATGCTTCATTTTATAATACATACTCCATATATCAAGAGGATAAGTTAGAAGAGATATTTAATTATTGTATTTTCTTAATTGAGATAGAGTAGTAAGAAAGATATTTGAGAGCTTTTAGTAATTTAAAATAAAAAACAGATAAGAGGAGACAAGGAATGGAAATATTCTTAGAGCTCAGCATTTAAATCCTAATCTCTATCTTTCTTTATTAGTAATATACTATTTGAGATAATAAGAGATTTAATGCTTTTAAATAGCAGAAAACTTTGCTCTCTACTTTCCTTAAAATTCTGCATATTCTTTTCGTTTATTAATATCCATGGTGCATATTTTCTCTACTTTAATTATTTTTATATTCCTTTTCAATTGTTGTTTAAGTTTCCTTAATTAATTTCAGCTAATAAAATATTTAATTTAGGTCTTCTTATCTTTTTTTGATGCATTCTAAATTTTATTCTTACTTCTTATCTCATTTTAATATAATTATCAAATTATTAGCATCCTTATCTAATTAAATATTTACTTATTTTACCTTCTATGGAAATTTTTTATTAGTTTTATTATTTCTGCTGTATATAGTATTTTATCATTTGATTTGTTACAAATCCACATATCGCTTTGGTCACTTCTTGGACATATTCTGATTATTTTTATAATATGCTTCGCTATCTAAAGTTTCAAATATCTCTTTTCTTCAATCATTCTTTGAATCTCTCTAGAACCTTTAATTGCTTTAATTTTTGAAAGTTTATCCCTTTAATTTATTGGTTTTTTCTAAATTCTTCCGAAATTTTTATCTTTATTTTGTCTGGTAATGATCTCCTATTGGTCTCTATTGATAAAATATTGTGCTGATAATGCTAGGCGTGATATATTGATTCGTTAAGAAGTATTCTATTTTGAATTATCCTTTTCCTTAAGTTGCGATGAAGGTTGGATCTTGATTTAGATCTTTACATTCTAAAAGATAATCTTTCATCAAGTCAAATAAGTATTAGCCTGTATTATTCTGCTCATACGATAAAAATTGAGGAATATGCGCATTAAAATTCCCTAAAATTTATAATCCTCTGCTGTTATTATGAATTATTATAGATTTTCATAAAAGGGTATTTGTTAATCAGAGTTCGATGTTGTAATGCTATATACATTTATCAATGCTACCCATCATCAAGTGTTAAACATATAAATCTTCCTCTCTAAAATAATTCTGCTTGATTGAGGTCCGTTATATTAAATACTTTGGTCTGATGGTAATTCCATCTTTTATATAAAATGCTACTCCTTTGCAGTGTTTTGTGCTCAATTTTATTATTGCTTTGAATCCGTATATATAAAGATCTTCATCAGTTTGATCCGCAAATATTTCTTAAATCGCCATAATTTCTATCTTTTTTTCCCACATAAACTTGTTAAATTCTTGTTTTATTTGATTCCTCTGGCATTTGTTGTGCCTATGTTTAATTTGTTCTATTTTATTGTATTAGTATTTCCTTGTACTTCCTATTTTTCTTGATCCTCCTATCCTGAATTCTTAGTTCCTCTTCTTTAATAGCATGAAAACCAAATCGTTCTAATGTTTATTATTTTTCTGTACTTATGTCTTCATTTTTTTACTCGATACTATCTTCCTATATATTTGTTTCTTTTTTTGAGACATCGGTTTGCTTATGAATATTTCCTTCCTGTCACTATTTTCTAGTTGTTTCAGTTTTTTTGGTATATTTCCTATTTTACTTTCTGTTTTTGTGGCATTGATAGTTTCATCTCCGTTTTATTTATTTAATTTTGTAGTTAAGTATCTATTAAAATCGAACATTTTTAAAGTAACCTTAGTATTGCTTAAACTTGTTGCTTTTGCTTAAAATTCAAAGTAGCATTTTATTTGAAGGTTTATCTTCTTCAGTTTTCTTCACTTTCTTTTCTTTCGCTATCTGTTTCTCTTTATAGTTAGGCGTTTTATTCCTGATTTCTGAATGTATCAACCTGATTTTTACTTCCTTAGCATTTTAATTGCTTCCTTTATAGATTTTTTTCTTAAGAAAAAATTTGAGCTGAGCCCTTTTTGGTTACAACTCATACATTTTCAAATTGATGGTTGGCGATACAACGATACATGTATGGGATTTCCACACTGACTCAAGTAAGTGTTTTACCTTTCGTCTAACTTATCTGGTATACTTTATGCATCTTTGATCTCCTTCAATCCTAAATAAGTTTTCATTTTCCCATTGACTCACGTTGTACCTTTACTGTTCCGATTTCTGTACATACTATTTACCGTACTGCTATAGATGGGTTTCTACCTGGCTAAAACTAAAATACATGTTAAGTGTTCGATGAATTAGATAGCTCTTAATGTATTGAATTCCTCTATGTTTCTTTGCTCTGTTGGCATTACAAAATTTCTACATTTCCATGCTTAATTATTTCCGAATTTAGTGAGTGTTTCCTTATTTTTGAATCATATAATAATTATTCCTGTCTGAAGGAATTTCACACTCTAAATATTTTACCATATTCTTATTTCAGATATCTTGAGAAATGCTTGAATTATTTCATTTTCTTTCATTTCAGCCGCACTGAGTCTTTGGTTGTAGTAATTTTCTTCTAAAAATTGATTGAATAGGTAGCTCCTACCCTTTAGCAGTTATGACCTGCATATTCTCGTCATCATTTTATGGAATTTGCTCATTCTTTTCTTCTTCCATTATAAGGGTTTGCACAGAGCTGTGATCTTATTTGATGTTCTAAATTACCTACTTTTTTTTGATAGGCTACTTAATTTTAACATTTTTGTCCCTTATTTTTGTGCATTCCTCTTAGTAGCTTAAATATTTTGCGAAATAGATATTTTTCTTAAAAATAATATCAAAGATATATTGTAAAGCTCTTTCATGCCTTCATTAAATTTAATAACCAATCTCGATCTAAGATTGGCGTCATGCAGAATGTGATATTGCTACTTGATATAATAGCCTAATATTATACTTTAAAATAACTACTATAAATAAAGTAATAATGTAATAGTTGATATTATTGAGTGTATTTTGATGGTAACTGTTATAAATTGCCTTTATAGCTTTTGTAGTCTAAATAATAATAAAAATGTAAGCGTTACCAAAATGCTTAATCTGCTTAGAAGATTACAACTTAACTAATGCTCTTCCAACTGTATTACCTTGTGGACATATTTACTGTGGTTTGTGTTTGAATACTGAGTACTGATTATAAGGCATAATGTAATGTCCTATTTGTTAAAAAGGATTCCATTTTAGATTTGATGATTTACCTTAAGAAAGTGATTTAATAAGAATGATATTTTAAAACTAATAATACATATAAAAGATTTAAGATGCTAGATAGAAATTAAAAGAGATAAGGAGGTAAATTATGGAAAAATCTAAAACCATTACAACCAAATAATCAAACATTAGTAATACTCTCATAATACCACTAACTAATATCATCATCAATCATTAACCAACATTTATCTACCAAAAATAACACTCAAATATTATCTAATTCTACTAATCACTAAAACCAACTATACTCTAATATAACTCATAACCACCTACAATACTAAAGTCTAAATTAACTTACAATCTAATAAGATACAAACTATAACACAATACTAAGTAACCAAATATTATTTAGACTAATTAACATAAACTAACCTAACACTTTATATAATCTAACTATATTCACTATTTTAATTGAACAATTTAAAAATTAAGTTTATTTAATATTTAAACAGAGTAATTACGATAAGTCTAAGTTTAAATTATAATTCCAGACAATAGTAAAAGTATAGAATATTAAAATAAGTTATATTTAATAGGAGGATATTACTTAAATTAAAATAAAGGAATAAAGGAAACTTGGTAGTTCGATTATGAAGGTAATAAAATAAAGCTTAGTGATCTAAATGAGGGAAGAGGTGGCTTTGGAATAGTAGCTGCTTAAAAATATGTTTATGTGGGTGGAGGAGGTACTGATAATAATAGACTGCTATAATCAGTAGAAAAGTTAAAGATAGGAAACTAGAGTAAATGATAAAACTGTTCTTAATTTCCATTTAAAATAGCAGATTTAACTTTAGTAGTAGATAAAGATGAATAAAATATTTATTCTTTTGGAGGGATAAATTAGAAAGTTTAAACTTTAAAAGATATATGAAAATATAACATATAGAATGATAGATGGAGTAAGTAAAATTTGAATCTTCCTGAAGCTGTTGCTTTACCTATAGTTTCTTTAGAACCTTTTGTCATATTTGGAGGTATCAAAAACATGTTTACAGATGAATATTCAAGAAATATATGAAAAAGAAGCAAATAATAATGACAACAAAGCTAAATTTTTAAAAATGTTGAAGTTTTAACGGAGATGAAAATAAGAAATAACTATGGATATGTTTTTGCTATAGAACAGGGAAGAATTTCAATAATGAGGATTGATTTAGAAAAATTGAGTTATAGAAGTATTAGAAGTAATAACTGATAAACATAATTTTAATATCTATTTTATAATATTATTTAATATAATTTAATATGTAAAGAAGTAGTTTAAAGATCTATAATTAGTTAAATATGTTACTAATTATTAAAATATTTAAAGTGTCTGAAATAAATAAAGAATCAAGTTTTATCTAAACATATTTAAAAATCAATTATTCAAATATTATCATTATTCAGATACAAACATACAGCTTATAACATACCAAAGCATATTCAACATAGTCAAAAGAACTATCTTTAAATACATCCTTATATTAAAATTATACAAGTACTACTTAGATTATTCTATTATATATCTAATTAAATCAAAACTATAATCTAATTTTCATTAAGCTATACCTATATCTAATCACTAATTAAATCATTACTACTATCATAAAGTCAAAATCTTAAACCCTTAAATACATTATTCCTTTAATCATTTAAACCAAAATCTATATACTTAAAAATGTCCCTTTTATAACCAATAATAAAGTCAAGCCATTATAGCACCTATACTCTCGTTTAAAATTCAATCATAAGATAAGATAATATAATAGATTATCTTGACTTCAACATTATTAGTTTTGTTACAAATCTAATTTTTTGTTAAGTTTAATAAAATTCACCTTCTACTTTAAATTTATTTCGATCTTCGTTATCATTTCTCTTGACAAATCTGAATCTTTTCTTTCTCGGTATCTTTTCTGTGTCGAATCCTAACCAACTTCTGTTAAAATTACTAACAACCGCTTGAATTTAGGTAGCATTCTAAGTTATTTACAATCATTTTTTCAGAATATTCTGCCATCTTGCGTGTATCACAACTTGTTTAAATTATACCATTATTTTTGGATTTTGTATTCTTGTTTTTTTAATAACTACCAACAGTCTCTTATCTTGTGTCCCATTTTTTTACAGTTTCAGCATTTTTCTTTTTCTGATAATAAATTACTATGAATCTTTTGCTTCTACGTCCATCGGATTGTTTCCTTGATTTTGCATGATCTAAGAAATCCATTTTTCACAAATTTGTTGATTATATTATCGGAAAAACTCTAATTTTGCTTCGGACGCTTAAATTCTCTAATTAATTTGTTCAGTCAAAGAAATAAGGTAAAGTTGCTATTTGATCTCATTGCTATTGATGTGAATTCCAGTGATGCTTTCCTATAGGACTATTATATTTCTCTGTAGCTCTTGAAACGAATATTATAGCTTTTGGTTCTCACTTAAGAGAAATTCCAGATCGATTAAGTAATTATTTTGAGCTTTGCTAGATAGGTGATTATTACTTTTTTCGGGACCATTTTTTTATATAATAAATTTTCGAGATTAATATGATAAACTAGCAAGAACTACTCAGCAACATCCAAATCAAGTTTTGAGGATGGAGAAAAAAGTAAGGAAAATATGATGAACTAATAAAATACTCTTTAGGTTTAAATAACTGATTAGCTAAAACAGAAAAATAGTTAAAGACCTTCGGAAATATAAAAAAAACAGTTTTGCTTACAACAAAAGGAACAATAGGACTTAATGGTAGAACAACTATGTACCTAGAAATATTCGAACCACTTATCCAGAAAATATTCCTACTTGACTATAAGAAAAAATTTACGGTTAAAGTTGAATTAATTGGCAATATGATGATATGTAAGCTGTCAAAAAATTAGATACAGTACTAAGTAATATAGAAGATAAAAAATAAATCAAGCTAATAATCAGTTATATTGGAATATCAAAAAAAGTGGTAGAAAATGTAACAAGAAATAACACACTGAAATAAAAGATATATAAATAAAAATAAAAAAATAAAGAAATGTTAAAGAAATTATAAAGAAGAGTAGCATGCAAAAATTTGGATCCTAAAGTATAAAATTGCTTAAATAATTATACGTGAGATAGGTAACAATTGATAGAATAATAAAAGATCATTTAACTGAATAAATACTGAGATAAAATGATTTCTGCTACTTAGATATATGGAAAAGCCAAAGTTTTACACCATGAGAGAAAAAATGGAATTGAAACCTTTTGAAAAAATAAGTTTCAATAAGTAACTAGCTATTTTCACAATTATTAGATGCAATTACTTTGAATAATAAACAAGAAATAATATGAGAAAAGATAGCATACATAAAACCTGAACATAAATACAAACATTAGAGTAATTTGGTTTTGAAAAAGACTAAGCTAAATTGATGATACTAAAGAATCAAACAATGAAGATAAAGAAAATTTGAATATTTGAAATTAAACATAAGAACTGATAATATAAGAGGAATAAAGTCTAACAAAGAAGAGTTATGTAAATGAATACTTGAAAAAGATATATTATGGTGACTCAAGAAGTGTTTATAGATTGAATTAAAGATATGCTTGAAATAAAGGAATAATGGAACTAGACTTAGTAAAGGAGTGGCTTTATATATTAAAGAAGAATTGATATGGAGAGAGTATGAAGTAAATGGAATAAAATGAAATACTGGAAGGGTTGTAATTTGTATGAATCTTACTTAATGTATATGCGCCTACTTGAGGAATAATGAATCCGTTTCTATGAAAGCCTAATTAAAAGCAATTTAAGTTTATAAGTATAGTATGAGATTTAATGCACATATACATAATTTGTAGCAAATAAACTAAATCCAGTAGGATAGTAGCTATTAGAATTAATTAAAACTATAATGCAATAATTCAGCATAAGATCCAACCTAGATTACTACAAAAGAAAGTTTAAGACTATTTTTTAAGGGACTAATAGCATAATTAGCATAAGAATTGTTTAGGAAAGAATACTAGATGATATCTATTAATTGTTAAAATAGCAGATATAGATCATAAGTAAGAAGGTTATATTACTAAAAACTGAAAATTGGAAAAATATTGGAAAAGCTTCACAATGAGCTACATATTCTTTGAAGCTGGTTAAGGTAGATAATGATATAGGAAAAATAAGAAGTTAAATTAAGTTGTGGATATGTTGCTAATACTTAAAAGAAACGTTTAAGAAATGAATTAAAAAAGTATCAAAAATAAATTTAATGAGATAAAGAAAATATTGTATACTAACATAAGATAACAAAAAGGAGATAATGGATTGAAAAATTTAACATTTTCATGGACTAAATAAATAAAGGTAATTTGAATAGCAAACAGATATGTTTTCACCATTAAACTGTAATTATCTTACTATTTAATATCTAATTAAAAGGTAAGAACATGAATAATTTCTTTAAACTTAAGAAAATATTTTAGCTATATTAGCCTATTTGATTAACTCTTACTTTATAAGTTATTGAGAAAATACTTTTGAGTAAAGAAAAGTGACTTTAATTCTATAACTAATCAATTAAATATAATAATTAATTAAATCCATTATAATGATAGTATTGAAGAAATACTAGCTAATAAGCAAAATTTACAAAACTTAAAATAAACTTTAAAACTATAAGCTGATAACTTAGTAAATATATTATAAATTATTAATCAAATGCATAATATTTACATTTTTCCTTTAAATTATCTAAATTAGTCTTTATTAGTAACTAAAAACAATCAAATCATAAATACGCTATTTATTACCATAGTTGAAACAGAATATAATAATAAATACTATAATATGTAGCCATATCCAAAATTTAAATACTAGTTTTTATTACTATAGTCATAAATATTTTACTCCAATATAATTATATTAATATCAAAATATCATTCATAATTCATTTCAATTTACCTAACTAAACCATTTTTCAAATTAAATGGCAGAAGCTCTCAAGAAGAGTTTTTTTTCTAGCTCCATAGAAAAAGGGAAGAAAACCAGAGACTGTTAATTCTTCTTCTGCCACGTCTTCTTTAATAACATAATAATTTTCTTAGACTCTTTAACCTCCAAATTTTGAAAAATAAAGATAATCTAAATTGAATAAGAAATTAAATCAACAGAAACTGACTAAAGCAAGCGAGACTTTTTATTCCCATAGCCATGATTAAGCAACTACATGAAAAGTGGTAACTAAAATAATGTAGAAATAGAAAAATGATGAATAGCTAATAATAGAATAACTTATGAAATCTATCCGTAACCTTTAAGAAGAAGTTGAAATATTAAAGAAAGAAAACTAAAAATTATTATAGAAAAGTTAAAACAATGAAGAATGATTAATGAAACAGGAAATCGAAGTGAAGCTTTTGGGAGAAAAAAGAATTTAACCTTATCTAAAAATAAAATTGAACTAGATTACATAAAATCCATAGAGATAAATCCTCCCAGAAGGATCGTCAAGCTGTGCTACCTGTACAAATTAAGATTCCACGCATACAAGAGATACAAGATATATTTGGATAAACAGAGAATAAATAGTGAAGAATTTTGGAGAGAACTATCAAGAATTTATGTAGACAAGGATGGAAGAATATTTAGAAGGAGGCTTTTTCAAGGGAGTGTCAAAACTCCAAAAAATTTAGGATTCCCGAACTTTTATTTTAAACTTCAAAGAACGAACTATGGAGGTATATATTGAAGGGGTTTAAAATCCTCCTTAGATAGGAAAACTTTAATTTAGTATATTATTATTATTAAAAATAGTAGATATTATAATCTTATTTTAAACTTACTTAGTCTGCTTTTTAGGCTATTCCTAGGAGTTTAAGTTGTAATTAATATCTTAATTTATATTATAATTCTGTTTTGTTTAGAGATAAAATATTTTCATTTAAAAATTCAAAAAGATCATTGAAAAAAGAAAAAAATTATATACGTTTCTAAATAAAATTAAACAAAAAAAATTCTCAGATACTAAAATATAAAAGAAGGAAATAGATCAGTAATACTATAAAAATAAATTAAAAATTGACCATTAATAAACATAATAAAAACAATAATTAAAGTGCCTAAAATATATTTAATTTAATAATTTTAAATATTCTTATTCTAAAAATCTAATTAATAATTGAAAATATTGCTATTTATTTTTAGTTATCTTTATTTATATTTCTTTCTAATAATTAACTTTATGCTAATATTGTATCATTAACATTAAAAAAATTAAATAATCTAGAAAAAAGCATTATAATTAAATTTAGTCTAAATTTTTGTTTATTTTATTTAAAATAAAACTATAAAAAGAATTGTAATTAAAAAATATAAAATAAAAGCTTTTTAATAATAAATGATATATTGCAAACAATATGCTATTAATAATTGTTTATTTAATTTTTATTTCTTATATATTTAATTTTTGCTATATTTTATATTTATTTTTATATACAAATATTACTGCTAAAATTATTTTTTTATTTTTAAATATAAGTACTTTATACATGTTATGCATAAAAAGAATTGTAAACAAATCCGGAAATTTAAACCTTAAATTCTAATAGATCAATCTTAGGTCTCAATTAACTTGCAAGAACCAAAAATTCAAAAAGATAAATCTACTCCTGTTAAGGATTGAATTTCATAACAAACTAAAGAAGCTTGAGAAACTCCATGAGCAAAACATTATTCAGTTTTATTACTTAATTGAGAAAATGAATAAAGAAAAATATATCCTGAAGGCGAAAAAATAGAATCTTAGGTAACTTTTGTAAGATAAAAAAATGAAAATCAAGGTTTGTTAAGTTAAGTTTATTTTTAAGATGAAGCTTTAACTTCCAAATTTGTATTAATAGTAAAAACATAGCAACAAATCCATAGAAAATTAAAGAAAAATTTAAATTATCAATTAAAAAACCAACCTCGAACTGATAAGATAGAAATTAAAAAAAAAGTTTAAATACAATAAAAAATTTACTTCAAGCCTTAGAATTTATTTAGAGAAGCAGTAAAAGTATTCCTCGATTACTAATAATAAATATTTGAACAGCTAAAAACTAAATATATTGATTAAAGTAGAGTTTAGCATGGATGAAAGTAATTCAGCTTCTAAAAGTTCGCTTTAATGATTGCAGTTAAAATATTATATGCAATTAGCATTTTTTATCTATTTATTATATCTAAATTGCTATTTTTTAATACTTTTTAATCATAAAGCACTTAAATATTTGGTCTTCCCTCTCCATAATATTCTTATAGTTCAAATTTCCTACATCTATTCTCAACACTAAAAGGCTTGATAAGATCTAGAATAAAAGAATAAGGAAATCTATCTCGAGTTCTAAATCCTGATAAATTATAAGAATTATGTTTAAATACTTATTTATTATCATTATTCATCCTTCTTTTATATATTTTTCTGGAATATTCTATTTTAATTCAATTTTTTATTTTTCCTACCATAATAAGAGGTTCTAATAACACTAACGTAAAACACTTCAAGAAGATTGAAATAATATTAGTTTCATGTATCATTCTATATATTATACTTTCATATATCATTTATAACTTTTTTAATTTACTCCTCTAAATTAATATATATTTTCCTCTCTTTTATCTGCTACTAATTTCTAAATTGCTATTTCAAAAGGAAATTAGTACTTCTACTAAATTTTGGAATTTATACATTTATTTTAACTTCTTTAATTTATTCTGTTTCTAAATTAAATAATCAAAGTTTTTAAGTGTTAACTATTAGCTAATTATTTATTTATAACTAAGTTATTTTCTTTTATTGCACTTGCTAAGTTAAATGGATATAAGCAGCGTTATCATAGTATCTTTACTCACATTTTAATTATTATATTAATAAGTTATAGTTTATAAAAGCTTTAGATTATTAGCATTTAAGTAATTTAAAGTTTAAGAATATAATTTTTAATTAATTTAGTTTATAATTTAATATACATAATATTTAAATACTTATTTACCTAATTATTAATATATTAAATTCACTTACTTAAAATTACTAAGTTATAATACTAACGTCAATATAATATATTTTCAGTTATTAAAGCACTAAATTAATTAGAAGTTTATTAGATTTATTAATAAATTAAAAGTAAATACATTTTTAACTTCTTTAACTAATTAAAATTTGTAATTAGGTTTTATAAATGCTACATTAATTAAATCTTAACTCTAGTTATCATTTTAATTCCTTTCGTTATATCATAGTAAATTATTTTAACAAATCAAATATTAAAATAATTTTATCTTTGAAAATTGAAAAATTTTAGATTATCTACAATACATCATAATTATAGAAGATTTACTTATTAGAACTAATAAATTATTTTATTTTAAATAAGTAAAAGAAATATTTCTTCATAGTAAAGAGTAGTTAAAATTAAACTAGTATATTAAATAAAATTTTATTTAGAGTAACAAATATTTAAGAATAAATTAAATTGTATTTATAATTAATTAGTTTGAACAAAATAATTATAATTATAAAATTAAATACTTAGGCTAGAAAAATAAACTAATATGAAAGTAATATTTATTGTAGAGAAAATAAAATTTTTATTTTTTATATTAAACAAGGATATTTTTTGTTATTTTTTCAAATAATAAATAATCTCTAGATTAAAAGTTTAGTCCATTTAATAATTTTAAAAACATTTATAATTAAAATAAATAAATAAATAAAGATTATTATAGAGCGTGTAGTACCTCGTTGATACGCAGCTCTTTAAGTATTAATATTTAATATAAAAAAGTGTTCTCAAAAGCTTGATTTTATTCTATTCATCCAAAGAGTCATTTCAGTTTCTCCTAATAGGAAAAATTCTTATTAAAAATTATTCTTAAATCTTGAGTCAAATACTTCAGACTTCTTGAATAAGGTCCAAATAAGAATTAGTAATTAGTCATTAGCAGGCACGTCAGCCAAGCTTTCATATTGCTAGAGAGAACCCTCGGGTAAGTTAGGTTTGTCTCTTCTGAGCTTATTCAGCCTTCCCCGTGGTGGCATCTATTGTGAGATTACTCGCAATGCAATATACACTTCACCAGATAACCTACTTGTTTTTCTGTCGCGGTCGACATCCATTTTATATTATATATAAATAAATTATATATTTGATTATATTTTATATTCAATTATTAAAAATTTTACTGTAAATAAAGAAAAGAAAAATATTAAAAAAATCTGTAGTTTTTAATATGTTAAAATAATTTTTTTAAATAACCTATATTAATTCTAAAAAATATTAGTTTAATATTAAAAAATTGTTAAATTATTTAAGTTCTAAAATTATATTATATTTTAATTTTTAAAAGTGTACAAGATAGTTTTTTAATATATAAAAATATTTCTACAAATATAGCATTTTATTATTTATAGTAATTGAAAATCAATAAATATCATAATTATTTATATTAAGTTTTCATTATTTTTAGTTCATTTTTTTTAATTATAATTATTTAATTTAGATATGAGTTGCTTGGCTTTTTAAATAAAAAATTATTTTTTTGATAATTAAACTTTAAAAACTATTTTTAACTTTTTAACTTTTAAATTTTGTAAATAGCACATTTAATATATCTTAGGATAAATCTTAAATATTAAAATTTTAAATTCTTTTTTTATTAGCTTTAAACTCAAATTTATTTTTATTAATAATTTAAAATTTAAGCTTAATTATTTTTTATTTATTTATTTTTATAAATTAATAAATTATTTATGCTTTATTTATTTAATACTTAATTTAATAAAATATTTCTGTCTGAAAGAAATTGTTTTACTTTAATCATCTTAATTAAATCAAAGATAAATTAAAGTTTTCTATTGCAAAGGAATTGCAATCTCATACAGAAAAAAACAGTTTATACTTTATTATGCTTCAAAAAATGTTTAGGACATACATTTTTTGTAAGATTGAAAACTCGGGATTCTCCAGATTTTTGATTCACATCTACTCTCTCTGTTCAATTAATCTATTCACTTTTTTTGACGTTCCAGTTTGGTTACAGAACAATATGCTAATTTATTTTTAGTTTATCTTTCAAAATGGTCTTAATTTTTCTTTCTGACTCTTTTTCACGGTACTAATCTTTTCAATAATTTCTTTATAAAACTTAAATTTCTAACAAATCCTAAAGAGATATGACCAATTTACGCAGTATTAAAATTTCTGCTTGACAACTTTAAAACACCTTTTACTGATGGATAAGGATTGTTTCTTTTTATATTTCTACTTTTTGCGATTATTCCTTTTGCTCTTTTTGTCGCGCGTTTCAGAGCTTTAAGTTATCGTGCTAATTCTTTACTTTTTCGTCAAGTTAGGCAATTTATTTGCTCTAGTCCCATTAGATAGTTCAAAAACATCTATTTCTCTTTCTTAAATCATCAGTCTCTATTAATTCTATATATTTTTTTGCTTCAGTTTTTGATTGATTTTTTGATTCTTTCAATTTAGACCTTTTTCTGAAGATTGAATTTCATCAGTATTAGATAGCTAATGTTTATTGTCTTTATCCAAAGTATAATTTATACACTGTCTAGATTTTACATTTTCTTTTATTGCTTTGGTTTCTCTGTCATATTTGAAATTCAGGGATTTATTTCCGTACCTTTCCTATCTTTATGATTTATGGATTTGAACTTTATAAGAAGATGTCGGTTTAAGAGGGCGTAAATTGAAGTATTTCTGCTTCTGATTTTCATTCCTGTTTTGGTAAGAGTTGCAAAAGTTCTTCTTTTAGCATTCTACCTTTTTCTTTCTTTTATACAATTTTAGAATATTAAAATAATACTCAGTAACATTATAAGTAATTAAATATATAAAAAACAATAAAAATTGCTTTTAAAAATACAGATGGTACAATAATTAAATATTTTATATTCTATTTATATAGAGATAAACTTACTTTTTTGATAATGAAATATAATCATAATTAATATAAATTCTATTAATTATAAATATTAGTAAAATTATTTAAACAATTACATTTTATTTATTAGAATTAATTTATTATTTATTATTTATGTTTCTAATATCAATTATAAAAATAATTTACTAAGTATTTTAATTTCTAATATTTTAACTTTAATTTTGTGCTATTTTATACTTAAATCCATAAAGTATTTAACTTTTTATTTATTGTTTTAGTTAAATTATTAATTAATTAATCATTAATATAATCCGCCCTTCTGCTTGTATGTAAAATTTGAATTTCTAGTATATTTATTTCTTCTTCTAACTTCTTCCTGTCTTGGATTTAATATAAAACCTTGTTTCTTTCTCAGATTTTTCTAGTTCATGAGAGATAAACTTAAGTATCAGTTTCTTTAAATTCCTATAAGTTAATTTAAATACTTAATATATATTTTAGTTTAATTTTAATTTGCTATCATCATCAAAATAAAAGATTAATAACATTAAATTGTATTACTTCAGAAAAATGTAAGCAAATAATTAAATTTAAATGTTTAATTTTAAATTTCTCACTTTTAAAATTATTTAGATAAATAGATATAAACATAATTTGGTAATAAACATATCCATATACTAATATTAAGACTATTATATCATTTTAAATATGCATGAAGTCATAATTTTAAAATTTGTAGGTAATCTGGAAAAGTGAATAACTGCATTGCGAGTAATCTCACATTAGATGCCGCCACGAATAAGAGTGGACAAGCTTAAAAGAGATATGCCTAACATGTTAGAAAGCTCTCGCTAACAGTTGAAGTTTTGACTGACGATATTTAAATTTTTTATTTTTATATGAATTTTATTTTTAGAAAAACTGTGTATTTGCAACAAAATATTAAATAATATTTTAATAAGAAGATTCCAAATATGGAGAAGCTTAGGTGTTTCATTTGATAATATACTAAGACAAAAAGAATAATTAGAAAATTTAAATGAAAATAAATAGTTAATTCATGACAAAGCTATTAAAGGTAAAGTCACATTAATAATTTCTGTTTATAAAAATAGTGATTATAAACTTATAGTATAAAAACAATATAAACTTAGCTTGATAATAATATTATAGTTAGTCTAATGTCTTTCATATAAATTTTTTAATTAGTTTGATTTAATATCTTAATTACCTATAGTAGTTTATTTATAACTTTATATAAGATTATTAATTTATAATTGATATTGAGCTTAGATATATGTTGAATAATAATAGTTTTTATTTGAGTTTAATGAAAATTATAATCAGAATAACTTAATAAGGGGTTAATATAAATAAAACAAGATAGTAGAAACTAAAGATTGCAAATATGCTTAAACTTTATAAATGTTTCTATAATTTCCATTAATTGTGAATATTACTAATAAATTTCATAAATTAAGTAAATCTTTTTTAATAAAATTTGTTGACTTAAAAATAAAAGTTATTAATAAAAATAAGACAATATTACAATAAATAAAATTTTAATTTGTTTTTATAATTTTATCTTTACTTTGTGTATAACTTCTATTTATTTACCATTCATTTTTGTCAATAATTGCTTCCTATTTTTTAACTAGGTATAATTTTTATGCCTTTTAATTACAAATTTATCTTTATTTTTGTTACAATTGTTATCACTCCAACCTTTTAAAATAATTGTTTAAATCTTCAATTCGAAAATATAATTATTTTAATGTATTATACAATTAGTTAAGTTGTTTGTAAAAGATATAACTTTATTTTTTGATTATGAATGATTAAATTCTTTATAAAAATTATTTAATTCTTTTATTTTTTATCTTTAATATTCTATTTATATCTCACCTTTCATTAAGTTTATTAAAAACTTATTAACCAAACTTTTACTTCATTTAATCTTACAATTTATTACTTATTTACAACTATTTCCTTATCAAAATAGCAGCTCATCAAACTGAGATAACACTAAATTTAAGATCTACAACCTTTTAAATTATATATAACCTAGCAATAATACCTTAAATAACTTACCTTTTTCTTAATAGTTAGAGCACATTTTTTAATAATTTCCATAAATCATGAGAGGAGTAGATTAATCTGAAAATAAAAGTATTTGAACTAATTTTTAGTAATTAATTAAGCAAATAAACAGCATTTAATTAAAAATTATGTTACTCTAAAATTATAGTAAAATCTTTAATACAGAATTTAGTTGAAAAGCCTTTAAACATCTAATTACTTAAAAAATTAAAAAAGAAGACAAAATATAAGAAATTAGAAATATTAATTAAATAAACTATGAATAAGTTATGATTAAAGCTATATAAGATCCAATGGAGGTTGAGTAGTTAAACTTAAATATTAATCAAATATAGAAAATTAGATAATCAATCAGGTAATAAAAAGAGATCAATTTATGTGCTGATTCTGGAGAAGGCTAGAAAACACAAAATAAATTGTTGGAGATACCAAAATACAAAAAAGCAAAAATAAATAATTTTTTAAAAAACCTAACTTAAATTTACTGTGCATCTGAAGGTGACTTATATAAGAAAAAATGATTGGTGGAGAGTAATTACTCTTGCAAATAATAGACAATCAAAAAAGAAGAACAAAGCAAATGTTTGGAAATGACTGAGATTCGAATAAAATACTAACGGTAAAGAAAGGTAGATTAGTAGCCTAAGATATGTAATAAAGTATATGAATCTGGAGAAGAAATGAACAATTTCAATGAGTCTTTCAATGATTCTTGAGACTTTTTATAAGATAATAAATAGCAAGCCAAATAAAGGCATTTTCACATTATTAAATTATTTTATGTTATTATGCTATTATTTATCTTATATATTTACTATTTAAGTTTTTTTCCTTTATTTATAAAAATTATTTACTCACTTTACTAAAAGTTAGATTTATCATTAATATTTAAACTATCCAATTTTTTAAATATAGTTCTCTGAAAGAATAAAGAGAATGCCTAAGTTCTAGCATAGTGTATATAATAATTTAAAAATAAGTTTATCATTAATTCATCAAACTTTAATTAATAAAACTATTATGAAATCATATAAACATATGGCTCCAAAGAAATAAGTATCTCCTGTGAAAGCATTTAACAATACACATAACTTAATTAATTATTTTTATATGCTATAATTGGAAGAATAGAAGCTAAAAAAAGAAGTTTAAAACACGAAATAAATAACTTATTCTCTTATGTTTACTATCAAAAAATTGATCAATGAACTGAACCTTATAAAGAAAATTAGCTGGTTTACCCAAATTCATTCTTACACTTTTTGACGTAATCTTGACTGTATATTTTTTTTAAAGAAATAATTTCTTGAAATCAGTGTCCTAATATTTATATTCCTTCACTCTTTCTATTATCATTTTATTTATATATATTATTTATCAACTTTGTATTGTCTTTCCATTTCATAGCATTCACTACGTCTTATCTGCAATTTTCATATTATGATATTAAGATCACTGTTGTAATATTTCAATCATCTCTTGTAGTCTGGACTTACCATCATTTCAATGTTATCTGCATATGCTAATGCTCCCATATATCATTCCTCTGTATATTATTCTTATTCCATGCTTGTGGTTATTCCTACTTTATTTTATCTTAATTAGTTGAGAAGTTTATTTATTATATATTTTTAAAAACCGCCATAGTTGTTCGAAGGTGAACAACAAGGTCATCTTCATCAGAGGTTGGGGAAGTTAAGTACCCATAATCGACTTTATGTCTTCCTCTGCTTTGGTTTGACCTCGAGACATAAGATTCTTAGACCTTCGACACTGGCTTGGCTTGGCTTGGCTTCGTTTATTTTTAATTCTGGAACGAAAAAGAAATAATATTGCGAGCTTCATCAGAGGTGGGGAATTTAAGTACCCATAATTGACATATGTCGTCCTCTGCTTTGGTGATGCAATGAGACACAATCCTGCCATGTCCCTGGACCTCCAAAAAGTATTAAAGATTATGAATATTCTAAAATTATATCAGTATTGAACATTTTTATCATTACTGAATAATTATACCAGTATTGAACAAGGATTATCAGTATCTGATAATTTTATCAGTAACAAACATTCTTGTCAGTATGAAACATTTTTTTTTAAAGAGCTGCGCACCAACGAGAGTGCTACGCGCTCTATAATCAAATTTATTTATTTATTATTTATTATTTATTCATTATAATATTAAATAACCTTAGTGAATATGAGCTACCTTATTTAACTCCTTTCCTCTTTTAAAACTGTTCTGATATTAAATCATTTATTTTTATCTTTTTTTCTTCTCAGTAAGGATCTTGATTATTTGCTTAGGCATTTCAATTTCATTTAGTATCTTTAATATATCTTCTCTTATTACTAAGAAAAAATAATTTTAATATCAATAAATATTCTGCTTTTTCTTAATTATTTTACTTATATTCTTGTGCAGTTCTTAGATTGAAGATTTACCATGAGCATGATTTATCTTGATTGAAGCCATATTATAATTCATCGTCATACCTGTTCAAATACGAGTTTGTTTATCCAATAATCAGAGATCAATGATTTTTACTATATGAATTAAAAGTGAAATCGGCCTATAATTCATAGAATCTTCCACTTTACCTTTTTTATGAAGTAATATAATAAAAGTTCTTGTTATTTTGTTTGGTATAGCTCCAGATTGTATTATTTTTTATGTTAATGTTGCGGTTAGGTTAGAAAGCTTATCTCATCCAGCTCTTATTGTTCCTATTTATATTCCATCAGGTCCTACAGCTTTTCATTAGGAGAGCGTTTTTATACAGCACACTAAATCTTCTTTTTAAACCTAAATTTTTTATGTGTTCCTGTATGAGTCTGGTAATCTATTGCTGCCACTTTTATAGAGCTCCTCTCAGCTTTCTTTAAAATTCGGCATATTATTTTCGTTTTTTAATGTCCATTGTTCGTATTTTATCTATTTTAATTTTTTTATATTCCTTTTCAAGTGTTGTTTAAGCTTCCTTAATTAATTTCATCTTAATAAACATTGAATTTATTTTTCCTATCTTTTTTTAGATGCAATATAAATTTCTCCTTACTTCTTATCTCATTTAATATAATTATCAATTTATTAGCATCCTTATCTAATTAGTATTTCACTTACTATTAGAAATGTTTTCTTAATTTTATTGTTTCTGCTGTATATTAGTATTTTCTAATTTAATTTGTTACAAATCCACATATCGCTTTGGTCGCTTCTTGGATTTAATTTAACCATTTTTCATAGTATGCTTCGCTATCGAAATTTCGAATTCGCTAAGATCTATTTTTTCGAATCATTCTTTGAACCTCTCTTTAACCTTTTATTGCTTTAATTGTTGAAATTTTATCCTTTTAATTTATGGACTTTTTCTAAATTCTTCCGAAATTTTTATCTTTATTTGTCTGGCTAATGATCTCCTATTGGTCTCTATTGATAGAATTTTGTGCTGATAATGCTAGGTGTAATGTATTGATTCATTAAGAATCAACTTATTTTCAATTTTCCATTCTTTTATGTTGTGATGATGGTTGGATATTGATTTGAATCTTTACATTCTAAAATATAATCTTTCTTCAATTTAATAAGCATTAGCCTGCATTATTCTGCTCATAAGGTAAAAATTGGGGAATATGTACATTAAAATCTTCTAATATTAAAATTTATAATCCTTTGTTGTTTGCTGCTATTTTGTATTATTATAGACTTTCATAAAAGGGTATTAGTTAATTATAGTTGGATGTTGTAGTTTTATATACGTTTATCAATTCTAGCTAATCATCAAGTGTTAAACTTATTAATCTTCCACTAAAACAGATCTGCTTGATTGAGATCCGCTATATCCAACACTTTCGTTCTGCTCGTAATTCCATCTTTTATATAAAATGATACTCTTTTGTAGTGTTTTGTGCTCAATTTTATTATTGCTCTGAATCCGTATATATAAGGCATTTAATCA
This sequence comes from Loxodes magnus, assembly GCA_946699065.1. Taxonomy (NCBI): domain Eukaryota; phylum Ciliophora; class Karyorelictea; order Loxodida; family Loxodidae; genus Loxodes; species Loxodes magnus. The sequence goes on along the minus strand of CAMPDV010002003.1, from coordinate 45,491 downwards.
GTTTGATGCTTAAATATTTCTTAAATCGCCATAATTTCTATCTTCTTTTCACACATAAACTTGTTTAATTCTTGTTTTTTTATATTACTCTGACATTTGCTGTGCCTATGTTTAATTCTGTCTATTTTATTTATTATTATTTCCTTTTACTTCCTATTTTACTACCCTGAATTTTTAGCTTCCTCTTCTTTAATAGAGTGAAAACCAAATTGTTCTAATGTTTATTATTTTTCCTGTATTTATGTCTTCGTTTTTTTACTCGATATTGTCTTCCTTTCCATTATATATTTTTTTCTATTTTTTTGAGACAGTGTTGTATTTATGCATACTTCCTTCCTGTCACTGTTTTATATATGTTTCAGTTTTTTTGGTATATTTCATATTTTACTTTCTGTTTTTTGTGACATTGATAGTTTCGCCTCAGTTTTATTTATTTAATTTTGTAGTTAAGTATCTATTAAAATCGATCGCTTTTAAAGAAACTTTAATATGGCTTAAACTTGTAGCTTTTTCTAGAAATAAAAGTGGTATTTTATTTGAAGGTTAATCTTCTTCAGTTTTCTTCACTTTCTTTTCTTTCGCTATCTGTTTCTCTTTATAGTAAGGCATTTTATTCCTAAGTTCTACATGCATCAACTTGGTTTTTACTTCCTTAGCATTTCTAATTGTTTTCTTTATAGCTTTTTTATTAAGTATTAATTTTTGCTATATCCTTATTTGTTGCAGTTTAAACATTTTAAAATTGATGGTTGGCGATACAACGATATGTGTATGGGATTTCCAGACTGACTCAAGTAAGTATTTTACCTTTCGTCTAACTTATCTAGTATACTTTCTGCGTCTTTGCTCTCCTTTAATTCTAAATAAATTCTCATTTTCCCATTGACTCACGTTATACCTTTTACATCTCTATATAGACTATTTTTCCGTACTGCTATAGATGGGTTTCTACCTGGCTAAAACTTGAATACATGTTAATTGTTCAATGAATCAGATAGCTCTTAATGTATTGAATTCCTCTATGTTTCTTTGTTCTTTAGGTATTAAAAAACTTCTAGTCTTCTATGTTTAATTATTTCCAATTTGTGAGAGTGCTTCTTTATTTTTGATTCATATAATAATTATTCCTTTTTAAGAATTTTCATACTCTCAGAATTTTTACCATATTCTTAATTTAAATATCTGAGAAATGCTTGAATGATTTCATTTTCTTGCATTTCTGCTGGATTGAGCCTTTGGCTGTAGTATTCTTCTTCTAAAAATTTATTGAAACAGGTAACTCATACGCATTTAGACGTTTTGAACTGCATATTCTCCTCCTCATTTTATGGTAATTTGCTATTTTATTTTCTTCTTCCATTATAATGATTTGCACAGAGCTGTGGTTTGAGTTGATGTTCTAAATTATCTACTTTTTTTGATAGGTTACTTAGTTTTAAGATTTCTGTCCTTTTTTTTCTGCATTACTTCTAGTAGTTATAATATTTTGCGACATAGTTATTTTTCTTAAAAATAAAATCAAAAATCTTATTAAGCTGTAAAGCTCTTTCATGTCTTTATTAAATTTAATAACTAATCTCGATCCGAGATTGGCGGCATGTGGAATATAGGATTGCTACTTGATATAATAGCTTAATATTGTAGTATTTAAGTAAATAAAGTAATAATGTAATAATAGATATTTATATACTAATTTTTGATGGTAACTGTTATAAATTAGCTTTTATAGCTTTTGTAGTCTAAATAATAATAAAAATGTAAGCGTTACCAAAATGCTTAATCTGCTTAGAAGATTACAACTTAACTAATGCTCTTCCAACTGTCTTACCTTGTGGACATATTTACTGTGGTTTGTGTTTGAATACTGAGTACTGATTATAAGGCATAATGTAATGTCCTATTTGTTAAAAAGGATTCCATTTTAGATTTGATGATTTACCTTAAGAAAGTGATTTAATAAGAATGATATTTTAAAACTAATAATACATATAAAAGATTTAAGATGCTAGATAGAAATTAAAAGAGATAAGGAGGTAAATTATGGAAAAATCTAAAACCATTACAACCAAATAATCAAACATTAGTAATACTCTCATAATACCACTAACTAATATCATCATCAATCATTAACCAACATTTATCTACCAAAAATAACACTCAAATATTATCTAATTCTACTAATCACTAAAACCAACTATACTCTAATATAACTCATAACCACCTACAATACTAAAGTCTAAATTAACTTACAATCTAATAAGATAAAAACTATAACACAATACTAAGTAACCAAATATTATTTAGACTAATTAACATAAACTAACCTAGCACTTTATATAATCTAACTATATTCACTATTTTAATTGAGAAATTTAAAAATTAAGTTTATTTAATATTTAAACAGAGTAATTACGATAAGTCTAAGTTTAAATTATAATTCCTGATTTTAGTAAAAGTATAGAATATTAAAATAAGTTATATTTAATTGGAGGATATAACATAAATTAAAAGAAAGGAATAAAAGAAACTTGATAATTTGATTATGAAGGTAATAGAATAAAACTTAGTGATCTAAATGAGGGAAGAGGTGAATTTGGAATAGCAGCTGCTTAAAAATATGTTTATGTGGTTGGAGGAATTAATAATAGGCAAGCTTTATAATAAGTAGAAAAGTTAAAGATAGGAAACTAAAGTAAGTGATTAAACTGCTCTTAATTTCCATTCTAAATAGCAGAATCAACTTTAGTAGTAGATAAAGATGAATAAAATATTTATTCTTTTGGAGGGATAAATTAGAAAGATAAACTTTAAAAGATATATGAAAATATAACATATAGAATGATAGATGGAGTAAGTAAAATTTGAATCTTCCTGAAGCTGTTGCTGGGCCTATAGTTTCTTTAGAGCCTTTTGTCATATTTGGAGGTATAAAAAATGGATTTACGAAAGAATACTCAAGAAGAATATATAAAAGAAGCAAAGAATAATGATAATAAAGTTAAATTTTTAAAAATGTTTTCGCTTTAACGGAGATGAAAATAAGAAATAACTATGGATATGTTTTTGCTTTAGAATAGGGAAGAGTTTCAATAATGAGGATTGATTTAGAAAAATTGAGTTATAGAAGTATTAGAAGTAATAACTGATAAACATAATAATAATATCTATATTATTAATAGTATTTCAATAAATATTATTTAATATATAAAGAAGTAGTTTAAAGATCTATAATTAGTTAAATATGTTACTACTTATTAAAATATTTAAAGCGTCTGAAATAAATAAAGAATCAAATTTTATCTAAACATCTTTAAAATCAATTATTAAAATATTATCATTATTCAGATACAAACATACAGCTTATAACATACCAAAGCATATTCAACATAGTCAAAAGAACTATCTTTAAATACATCCTTATATTAAAATTATACAAGTACTACTTAGATTATTCTATTATATATCTAATTAAATCAAAACTATAATCAAATAATCATTAAGCTATACCTATATCTAAATACTAATTAAGTCATCACTACTATCATCAAGTCAAAATCTTAAACCCTTAATACATTATTCCTTTAATCATTTAAACCAAAATTATATATACTTAAAAATGTCCCTTTTATAACCAATAATAAAGTCAAGCCATTATAGCACCTATACTCTCGTTTAAAATTCAATCATAAGATAAGATAATATAATAGATTATCTTGACTTCAACATTATTAGTTTTGTTACAAATCTAATTTTTTGTTAAGTTTAATAAAATTCACCTTCTACTTTAAATTTATTTCGATCTTCGTTATCATCTCTCTTGACAAATCTGAATCTTTTCTTTCTCGGTATCTCTTCTGTGTCGAATTCTAACCAACTTCTGTTGAAATTACTAACAGTCGCTTGAATTTAAGGGGTATCCTAAGTGATTTACAATCATTTTTTCTGAATATTCTGCCATCTTGCGTGCATCAAAACTTGTTTAAATTATATCATTATTTTTGGATTTTGTATTCTTGTTTTTTTAATAATCACCAACAGTCTCTTATTTTGTGTCCCATTTTTTTACAGTATCAGCATTTTTCTTTTCCTGATAATAAATACTATGAATCTTTTGCTTCTACGTCCATCGGATTGTTTCCTTGATTTTGCATGATCTAAGAAATCCATTTTTCACAAATTTGTTGATTATATTATCGGAAAAACTCTAATTTTGCTTCGGACGCTTAAATTCTCTAATTAATTTGTTCAGTCGAAGGAATAAGGTTAAGTTGCTATTTGATCTCATTGCTATTGATGTGAATTCCAGTGATGCTTTCCTATAGGATTATTATATTTCTCTGTAGCTCTTGAAACGAATATTATAGCTTTTGGTTCTTGCTTAAGAGAAATTCCAGATCGATTAAGTAATCATTTTGAGCTTTGCTAGATAGGTGATTACTTTTTCGGGACCATTTTTTTATATAATAAATTTTCGAGATTAATATGATAAACCAGTAAGAACTACTCAGTAACATCCAAATTAAGTTTTTAGAATGGAGAAAAAGCAAGGAAAATATGATGAACTAATAAAATACTCTTTAGGTTTAGATAACTGATTAGCTCAAACATAAAAATAGTTAAAAGACTTCGGAAATATAAAAAAAACAGTTTTGCTTAAAATAAAAGGAATAATAGGACTTGATTGTAGAACAACTATGTACATAGAAATATTCGAACCACTTATCCAGAAAATATTCCTACTTGGCTAGAAGAAAAAAGATTACGTGTAAAGTTAAATTAATTGGTAATATGAGGATATGTAAACTGTCAAAAAATAAGACACAGTACTAAGTAATATAGAAGATAAAAATAAATCAAGCTAATAATCAGTTATATTGGAATATCAGAAAAAGTGGTAGAATATGTAAGAAGAAATAACACACTGAAATAAAAGATATATAAATAAAAATAGAAAAACTAAAGAAACGTTAAAGAAATTATAAGTAGCAGGCGAAAATTTGGGTCCTAAAGTATAAAATTGCTTAAATAATTATACGCGAGATAGATAACAATTGATAGAATAATAAAAGATCACTTAACTGAATAAATTCTGAGATAAAATGATTTCTGCTACTTAGATATATGGAAAAACCAAAGTTTAACACTATGAGAGAAAAAATGGAATTGAAACTTTTGAAAAAATAAGCTTCAATAATTAACTAGCTATTTTGATAACTGATGCAATTACTTTGAATAATAAACAAGAAATAATATGAGAAAAGATAGCATACATAAAACCTGAACATAAATACAAACATTAGAGTAATTTGGTTTTGAAAAAGACTAAGCTAAATTGATGATACTAAAGAATCAAACAATGAAGATAAAGAAAATTTGAATATTTGAAATTAATTAAACATAAGAACTGATAATATAAGAGGAATAAAGTAGAACAAAGAAGAGTTATGTAAATGAATGCTTGAAAAAGATATATTATGGTGACTCAAGAAGTGTTTATAGATTGAATTAAAGATATGCTTGAAATAAAGGAATAATGGAACTAGACTTAGTAAAGGAGTGGCTTTATATATTAAAGAAGAATTGATATGGAGAGAGTATGAAGTAAATGGAATAAAATGAAATACTGGAAGGGTTGTAATTTGTATGAATCTTACTTAATGTATATGCGCCTACTTGAGGAATAATGAATCCGTTTCTATGAAAGCCTAATTAAAAGCAATTTAAGTTTATAAGTATAGTATGAGATTTAATGCACATATACATAATTTGTAGCAAATAAACTAAATCCAGTAGAATAGTAGCTATTAGAATTAATTAAAACTATAATGCAATAATTCAGCATAAGATCCAACCTAGATTACTACAAAAGAAAGTTTAAGACTATTTTTTAAGGGACTAATAGCATAATTAGCATAAGAATTGTTTAGGAAAGAATACTAGATGATATCTATTAATTGTTAAAATAGCAGATATAGATCATAAGTAAGAAGGTTATATTACTAAAAACTGAAAATTGGAAAAATATTGGAAAAGCTTCACAATGAGCTACATATTCTTTGAAGCTGGTTAAGGTAGATAATGATATAGGAAAAATAAGAAGTTAAATTAAGTTGTGGATATGTTGCTAATACTTAAAAGAAACGTTTAAGAAATGAATTAAAAAAGTATCAAAAATAAATTTAATGAGATAAAGAAAATATTGTATACTAACATAAGATAACAAAAAGGAGATAATGGATTGAAAAATTTAACATTTTCATGGACTAAATAAATAAAGGTAATTTGAATAGCAAACAGATATGTTTTCACCATTAAACTGTAATTATCTTACTATTTAATATCTAATTAAAAGGTAAGAACATGAATAATTTCTTTAAACTTAAGAAAATATTTTAGCTATATTAGCCTATTTGATTAACTCTTACTTTATAAGTTATTGAGAAAATACTTTTGAGTAAAGAAAAGTGACTTTAATTCTATAACTAATCAATTAAATATAATAATTAATTAAATCCATTATAATGATAGTATTGAAGAAATACTAGCTAATAAGCAAAATTTACAAAACTTAAAATAAACTTTAAAACTATAAGCTGATAACTATCAATATGGAAACTAATTCAAAATCGCTAATTTAAACTCTTAGCGACTCTTATCTAGCAATAAAGAAGCTGTGATCTTATAAAAAAAGCATAGGCAGATGTTTACACTTTCATAAATCTAGAATTTGGAAACGCTTCAACTGAAGTAAATAAAATGAATAGTCAATTTAATAAGATAAATACTAAAACAATGTAGCTAATAGACAATAAATACTTTTCTTAGGGTTCCACTAAGATAACTTAAATATTCCTTGGAGCGATGTCATCAGTTGAAGCGCATTTTAAAAGTTGAGAAATATACTGTTGAAAAGGAATTTTGGCGGCACAGTTGAATAAAAGGTATAAATGTTAAATAATAGGGGGAATAATAAAGATATTTAAGATAGAAGATTTGAATGAATAAAAATGAAAATAATAAGGGAATTATAGAATATTCCATATTTACTTAAAATTTAGAGTATAATCATGTATAGTACTAAAATTAAAAATTCAATAATCTTTTAAACCAAGAGAATTAAGAAAATTAAAATCTAAAAAATATAAATAATCTTGAAATCAAAAACATATAACTTTAAGCTTAACTTATTGAAGTAAAGGATCAAATGTAATCCTAAGAGTTTGAAACTAGTAAAAAATAGTTCTTAAATTAGATTAAAGAACTTGAATAATAAATATAAAATCTATAAAATAATCAAATTATTCTTAAAAATTTCTATCAACTTAAGAAAATGAGGAAAGGATTATAAGTAAGTATGAAGCAGTAATAGAATAGTACAAAGTGTATGTAAATAAAACTTATAAGAAACTAAAGAAAATTTAAAATTAAATACTAAAATCTAAATACTAAAAGTAATAACAATAGTTTAAATATAATTAATTAATTTTTGGAAAAAAGCAAAATAATTCTAAAGAGATAGAAGTTTAAACAGATTTAATTTCTCAATATAATAATTAAACTGCATAAACTGATGAAATTAATTAAATCTATTAAATAGCCAATAGTTGATAATTTAAAATTAATTATTTATAAATAAAGACTAATAACTATAAAGCTAATAACTTTAAATAATCAGCTAAAAATATAAAATTAGTAGAATTTTAAATAAAGCATGGAGTTTCAAGAAGAATTATAATAAAAAGATATGGAATTTCAAATATTGATATCTTAAAAGCATAATGAAATTGAAAAATTAAAAACTTCTAATATATAATAACTACTAGCCATAGAAAAATCTAATATAGACATATAAAAACAATATTATCTCAAACTTTAATAAACAGCAGAAAATTCTACCTAAACAGAATTACTAAGCTAAAATAAATAAATTTAGACAGATTAAAACCTTTAAATAAAATGTAATGTAGAAAATAAAATTATCTAAACAATTAATTTATAATAAGATTAGGAAATTTAAGTTTAATGATAACATTAAGAAGTTTAAGTTAACACTGAAAAATTGGAATAAAGTTAAAAATTTTGTCAAACAAACTTTATAGATATAAATCACTAAAAACTTCAATAAACATATCATTAACTTAATATGGAATTTATTTTAAATATCTAGAATAACTTAGAAAACTGGAAGAAATTAAGAAAATAAGAAATTAATAATTATTTAAGCAAGAGACTCAACCTTGGAAAAAAGAATAGCAGATTTAGACAACTAATATTTAAATCAACATTGCAACTCAAACTACTAATAACTATTTTAATTAACTCAAGAGGAAACATGAAGAAGAAATTAATATGAAATGAAAAACATACAAGGAAGATATGTAACAATAAATAAAGAATTAACATAAGGTACAGTAGATAGTACAAAAAATAGTAATAGACAAAAAGCTGTTAGAGGAATATACAACTCAGGTAATTTACATTCTAATCTAATTTTACCATTAACACCCTGAAATTAGAAAAGAATTAGTACATATTTAGGTTGATAAAAAAGGGATAAAATAAATATGTATTTATAAAGGAGGATTACCTGCAGCACAAAAATAATTAAAAATAGGACATATTAATATAAATTCGATTGGCAGTAAATAATTTGCTTTATAATCTTTTATAATTGATAATGATTTTGATATTTTCTCTATAAATGAAACATAAGACTAACATAGCCCTATAATAATAGAATAGTATCGTACATATTTTTAAAATGCTAATATTAGAGCAAGAGGAGTATGTCTATTAGTAAAGAAGTAACTTGATTCTTGTTAAAATGAATTAGATTTCTCTTCCTGGACATTTTATTAGTATAAGAATTGGGTATTTAACAGTTGCTTCATGCTATTTGCCTACAAATGAAAAGCCAACAAAGAACTTGCTTATGAATATCTTTCTAATATAATAATGACAATTAGAGGCCTACTATTCTTTGTGGTGATTTCAATGCTTTACTTCCTAATTTGGGCAGTAATTAATCACAAATTAACAATAATACTTAAAGACTATTAGATTTCATAAAAGCAAATGACCTAATAGTATTGAATGATTAATAATACAACACATTCACTCATAGAGTAAACAACTAAAATTACTGTAATGATTATTTCCTAGCAACTAAACACTTGAATATTGATGATTTCTCTAATTTTTGTGTGATTCAAAATTGGGGTTTTCATACTGATCATTTCCCATTAATTATTACTCTATGATTTAACTAGAATATATCAAAATTAAGAATATCGTTTACTCTTTAAAATTTCAAAATTGTAGGATCCTAATGTAAGAAGATAATATCAAAATCTTTATTAGGGATAGTTCTCCCAATTTAAACAAATAGAATAAAATAATGTTGAAAAGTAGTACTAATTTATCTGTGATTTAATTAATATTAATGCTCAGATTGCACTTAGCAAGTGTACAAAAAACATTATTATCAACTTCCAGTTCATCTAAATAACATAATATTTAATACTCAAATTCTTTAAGCTGGGCCTCAAAATTAAGAAATTCTCAACTTATCAACAATAAAAAATACTAATTTTGGAAATTAAAAAAGACATAAGAAAAACATCAAAATCTTAATAAGAATGCATAAATAATGTTCAAATAAGCAAAAACTTTAATTAATCCAAAATACTAATTAGATTCATTTTAATTATCAGTAGCAATAGCTATTTATTTCAAATTCACTAAATTCACTTTTTCACAAACATTCAAATTTAAATAAAGAAGAGATTCAAAATTCAAATACAAACATTAATACAATATATCAAAATTAACCTCTATTTTTATCCTTCTTTATAAGAAACGCCTCTTTTAAAGAATCTCAAATTCAAAAAATAATCAATCAATTACCAAATACCAAAGCCTCAGGTAGTGATGCTTTAAAACCAGAATTCATTCAATATGGAGGATAGGAATTACATAGTATAGTTACGAGCTTTAGTAACAATATGCTAGGAACACACCAAATTAATTTAAAATAATTCATATTTTACCTATTTTCAAAAAAGGAAGTAAAAGTGTCTCAAGAAATTGAAGACCAATAGCCCTACTGAATTGCTTACTTAAAATAAAGCATTAACTTAAAGACTATATAATTTAATATATGAAAGAAATATCATTCATCAAGCTTAATTTGGTTTTTATCGGAAAATATCTAAATTTTAACAATTTAAAAATTATTGACTTGCATCGTAGATGGTCATAAAAAAATAGTTAATTGCTACTCTAATAGATGTGAAAAAATGGTTGACAGTATACCAGGGAAATTGATATTTGACCATCTAAGAAGACTTAGATTACCTCTGGGATTGATAATAGCACTTGAATCTTTTTGTGAAAATATTGATGCTAAGTTCCTTATTGATGGTAATATTACAAGATCAGTTAAGTTAAATAACGGATTATTATAAGGATGCAGCCATGGACTTATACTTACAATACTTTACTATGATAGGGTAATTAGATTCTTAGAAGAAAAATAACATAAATATGGCTATAATATCTGCTAGAGAAATTTTGTGGTTCGTGGCTTTTCAGATAACTTAATTGAGCTTTCTAATTCATAGTAAAATGCATAAAAATTACTCGAAGCCACTAAAAAAATATTTTCTTGAGTAAAACTAAATATAAATGTGGAAATGTGAAGTAATTTAGTTCTTAAAAAAGAAAGAAAATAGAATTTAAATATTAATGGAATTCCTATTGTTTAAAAGGTCGAAATTACATATCTTGGATACAGATTGTGAAATAAATAAAATTATAAACTACACTGTGCAAGCAAAGTATCTGAATTCAGAGTAGCAGTTTTGAAAGCATCACCAATTCTTTTTAAGTACGGAGTAATATCACCGTTCAATTTTAGAACACTTTACAGAACATTTATATTGACTAAATCTATATTAATTCAAACTTTGCAAAAAGTAAAACCTTTAAGATTGACAAATATATTAAAAATTTTCATCAAAAATTGATTAAAAAAAGGATAGAAATTTGAAAATTTAATAGCTGAAACAAAAAGATAAACTGATGGGAGAATAAATATAATTTAAGAAAGAAACTTAAATGATGGTTGTGAATACAAATAATAAGAAAATTGAAAATAAGAAGAGAGAGAAAAATGCGAGAACACAATTTAGAACTAATATAGAAAAAAAAGAACAGGAGCAGGAAATATTAACTAGAGGTTGATAATAAACTTGCATAAACTCTTATATTTAACATAATTCCCATGAAATATAACTATAAGTAGTGCAATTATATCCCAATACGCAAAGAATTGAAACTTTTTTATCTTATTATTATTATTATCCCTGAGTTATTTAATTTATTCCTTATACTATTATAAATAATAGGTTATTTATTTGATTTATTATCCTTATTACTCTAATAAGTCAATATAACTTTTATTGTTGTTTTCCAACTAAACATCAGCAGTTTTTAACGCCTCTTACTCAATAACAAGATTTTTATCTACTCTTAGTAATCGAGATTCTCTTATTATAACTTTTTTAACTAATTTTATAATTAAGTGATTGTTGGTTAACTAACAGTAAGTTCCTATTGAAGATTTACTTATTTCTATTGAAGCTCTTAAATTTCTTAAACATATTAAATCCATTTGATTTGTAGTTAGCTATCCTTATTCAGTAACTAATGAGTAACATAGAAGATTAGAACAACGAATTACTGATACTTAGAAGATAACTTATTTGTAGCAAATTAATAACGGAAGAATAACTCTGAACTTAATCATAATAAAATTTTAAATACGACACAAAAATGGAAATAGAAAAAATACCAATAGATTAAAAACAGAATTGAATCCAGAAAAAGAAATGATTGCTATAAGTTTCATTAAAAGATTAGAAAATATAGAAAATAAATTATCATAAAAAAGAACGAAATAAAGACAATAATACAAACTTTGTTGATGTTGCAAATCAAATCAACATATTTTAAAAAACTGTTGATAATGAAAGAAAATAAACGAATAAGAGCAGAAAAGAACATGGAGACAACTCAATAAACTATGAATAACTCCAACAGGGATCTACAAATAAGAGCTTTTTGCAAGGCCACTTGAACGGTTACAGTGGTAACCTTCCACTTAATAAAAAGGTCGTGGATCACACCCACGTTAAAAAAACTGTCCGCAGGAACTGGTTGCAATTCCAGAGAATGCAAAACTCTACTAACTTTAAGTATATTATTATTATTATTATTAGCAGTTTCTTAGTAGATGATAGCTTGATTGACAGTATCTGGAATGTTATTTTTATTATTGTTAAATTGTACTAATATTAAAATTTTTTTCTATTTTTTCAAGTCTTTTAATTATGCTATTATCGTAATTTTCAGATTGTTTATATGGGTTAGATTGTTTTTCACCCGACAGTGGTTATTTTTCGACTTCCATCTTTTAAGAATATTTAAAGTTTTGTTAAGATTATTTTCAGAGTTGATCTTCCGTTACTAGGTTGTTTTCAATAAGTTAGTTTTTTAATATTACATGTTCATTGCTTTAGTCTTCTATAAAATTTGTTAACTCCCTTATTTAAAGATTCTAATTGTAAATTGTTTCTTCGTATTTAATTATTTGCGTTTACATTGCCTCATTCTTGATATGTAGATCTTCCTGGATCTGTATTTTATGTTTGTTGGATTCAATTGCGCCTATCATAATCTTGCCTTGTGAAGATTAGCTTGAATCTGATTCCTATATTTCCTATTTGCGTAACTCCTTTGCCGCCTTTTTTTTAGCTTTTCTTATTTAATTTTTAGAAAGGCGGATGTTTTGCTCCATCTTTTTTAATTATTACATCTAATGAAAGATTTTTCCCTCTGAATCTAAGTCATTATACAACAATTAACAGCAGCTAGAGAAAACTACTTCTATGCTATACTGCTAGCTAGAACTAAATCATCCAAAATGAATTTATTAACTAATTTTCCAAACTTGTCGTGTATAAGATGAAGGAGAAGAATGTAAGAAGATAGAGAAAAGTAAGAAAATATTAGGACTTTCAAAGGAAGCAGTTCAACTATAGGCAAATTCATTATCCTTTTAATTTATGGGCTTTTTCTATATTCTTCCGCAAATTTTATCTTTATTTACTTGGCTAATGAGCTTCTATTTGTCTCTATTGATAGAATTTTGTGCTGATAATGTTAGTCGTGATATATTGATCCGGTGAGAAATATTCTTTTGAATTTTTCTTTCCCTTATGCTGTGATGAAGGTTGTATCTTGAATTGAATCTTTACATTTTTAAGAAAATCTTTCATCAAGTTAAATAAGTATTAGCCTGCATTATACTGCTTAAACGGTAAAAATTGGCGAATAAGCTCATTAAGCCCCCTAATATTAAAATTTATAATCCTTTGCTGCTTTCTGCATGCTACTATTTTGTATTATTATAGACTTCATAAAAGAGTATTAGTTAATCAGAGTCGGATGATGTAGTGCTATACACGTTTTTCAATGCCAGCCGATCATGATCATCAAGTGTTAAACCATTTAATCTTCCTCCCTAAAATAATTCTGCTTGTCTGAGATTCGCTATATCTAATACTTTGGTTCTGTTGGTAGTTCCATCTTTTATATAAAATACTACTCCTTTGCAGTGTTTTGTGCTCAATTATATTATAGCTCTGAATCCGTATATATAAGGCATTTCAGCAGTTTATCTACAAATATTTCTTAAATTGCCATAATTTCTATTTTCTTTTCACATATAAACTTTTTTAATTCTTCCTTGCTTGATTTTATTCCTCTGAAATTTGCTGTGTCTTTGTTTAATTCTTTCAATTTTATTATATATTCATTTTTAAAATGGATTCTGGTTTCTAGTCGACCAAGTAGGCAATCCGGCGCATTCATGTCTGCACTCCAAGTAATCTTGTAATAGCTACCACCACAAACAAGTAAGAACGGGCCCATTGTGTGACAAGCCTTACTTGTTTGAGGGTTCTCTCTATCGGTACGAGAAGTCATCTAGAGGGAACCGAAATCCAGATCTCAGAGTTATCCTGATTTTACATGTCGCTATTCTAATCAGGAATTTAGAAAACAACAAAGACATGACTGAGATCACAAATAACTATTATTTAGAAGAATTTAACATAATTGGGTCATTTGACACAAATAGTGGAATGTTCTCTAACTCCAGCCTTTGGAAGAATTACAAGAATTTAAAGAATGAAGAAAATCAATTTTGATTATAAAAACGGAGAGAACAAGATAAGAATCAAAGAGACCAAATGAAGCTAGAAACATTTCTAGACTATTATTAATTATTAAATTTGGTTTCTTTATTTTTTCGTAGTGAACCAAACAATAGTGGTACCAGGCTAATTTAATTAATTAATTTATTTATATTAGTATTTCCTTGTACTTCCTATTTTCTTGATCCTCCTACCCTGCATTTTTAGCTTCCTCTTCTTTAATAGCGTGAGAATAAATCGTTCTAATACTTATTATTTTTCCTGTACTTATATCTTCAATTTTTTTACTCAATATTATCTTCCTTGCATTTATATATATTTTTCTTTTTTTCGAGACAGCGCTGTGTGTATGTTTACTTCTTCCTGTCGCTGCTTTCTAGTTGTTTCAGATTTTTTTTTTCATATTTCCTATTTTACTTTCTGCTTTTTGTAACATTGATCATTTTGTCTCAGTTTTATTATTTAATTTTGTAGTTAAGTATCTATTAAAGTCGATCTCTTTTAGAGTAATTTTAGTATGTCTTAAACTTGTAGTCTTTGCTAGAAATAAAAGTAGTATTTTATTTGAATTAATCTTCTTAGTTTTTTCACTTTCTTTTCTTTCGCTATCAGTTTCTCTTTAAATTTAAGTATTTTATTCCTTATTTCCAAATGCATCAACCAAGTTTTTTACTTCCTTAGAATTTTTTAATTGCTTACTTTATAGCTTTTTTTCTTAAGAAAAAATTTAAGTAGAGCCCTTTTTGGTTATAGTTCATACATTTTCAAATTGATGGATGACTCAAGTAAGTGCTTATACCCCTTCATCTAACTTATTTAGTATACTTTCTGCATCTTTGATCTACTTAAATTCTAAATAAGTTTTCATTTTTCCATTGGCTCCCTTTGTATCTTTTACGGTTTCGATCTCTGAACATACTATTTTTCGTACTGCTCCAAATTGGTTTCTACCTGGCTAAAACTTTATTACATGTAAAGTGTTCAACGAATCGAGTAGTTCTTAAAGTTGTAGAATTTCTCTATATTTTTTTGTTCTGTTGGCGTTGAAAAATTTCTACATCTCCATGCTTTATTATTTCCGAATTGTATGAGTGTTTTTTATTATTTTGAACACATAATAAATATTCCTATCTGATAGATTTTCACACTCTCAATATTTTTACCATATTCTTATTACAGATATCTGAGAAATGCTTGAACGATATCATTTTCTTGGATTTCTGCTGGACTGAGTCTTTGGTTGTAGTATTTTCTTCTAAAAATTTATTGAAATAGGTAACTCCTACTCTTTTATCAGTTTTGAGCTGCATATTCTCCTCCTCATTTTATGGGATTTATCGTTCTTTTCTTCTTCCATTTTAATAATTTGCATAGAGCTGTGGTTGAATTGATGTTCTAAATTCCTACTTTTTTTGATAGGCTACTTAGTTTTAACATTTCTTTTCCTTATTTTAGTGCATTCCTCCTAGTAGTTTAAAGATTTTGCGACAGAGATATTTTTCTTAAAAATTAATATCAAAAATCTGATTAAGTTGTAAAAATCTTTCATGCCTTTATTAAATTTAATAAGCAGTCTCGATCTGAGATTGGCGGCATGTGCAGAATGTGAGATAGCTACTTGATATAATAGCCTAATATTGTAGTATTTAAGTAAATAAAGTAATAATGTAATAATTGATATTTATATACTAATTTTTGATGGTAACTGTTATAAATTACCTTTATAGCTTTTGTAGTCTAAATAATAATAAAAATGTAAGCGTTACCAAAATGCTTAATCTGCTTAGAAGATTACAACTTAACTAATGCTCTTCCAACTGTCTTACCTTGTGGACATATTTACTGTGGTTTGTGTTTGAATACTGAGTACTGATTATAAGGCATAATGTAATGTCCTATTTGTTAAAAAGGATTCCATTTTAGATTTGATGATTTACCTTAAGAAAGTGATTTAATAAGAATGATATTTTAAAACTAATAATACATATAAAAGATTTAAGATGCTAGATAGAAATTAAAAGAGATAAGGAGGTAAATTATGGAAAAATCTAAAACCATTACAACCAAATAATCAAACATTAGTAATACTCTCATAATACCACTAACTAATATCATCATCAATCATTAACCAACATTTATCTACCAAAAATAACACTCAAATATTATCTAATTCTACTAATCACTAAAACCAACTATACTCTAATATAACTCATAACCACCTACAATACTAAAGTCTAAATTAACTTACAATCTAATAAGATAAAAACTATAACACAATACTAAGTAACCAAATATTATTTAGACTAATTAACATAAACTAACCTAACACTTTATATAATCTAACTATATTCACTTTTTTAATTACTATATTTAAAAATTAAGTTTATTTAATATTTAAACAGAGTAATTACGATAAGTCTAAGTTTAAATTGTAATTCCTGTTGGTAATAAAAGTATAGAATATTAAAATAAGTTATATTTAATTGGAGGATATAACTTAAATTAAAATAAAGGAATAAAAGAAACTTGATAATTTGATTATGAAGGTAATGGAATAAAACTTAGTGATCTAAATGAGGGAAGAGGTGCCTTTGGAATAGCAGCAGCTTAAAAATATGTTTATGTGGTTGGAGGAGGTACTAATAATCAAGCTTTATAATCAGTAGAAAAGTTAAAGATAGGAAACTAAAGTAAATGATAAAACTGTTCCTAGTTTCCATTTTAAATAGCAGGTTTAACTTTAGTAGTAGATAAAGATGAATAAAATATTTATTCTTTTGGAGGGCTAAATTAGAAAACATAAACTTTAAAAGATATATGAAAATATAACATATAGAATGATAGATGAAGTAAGTAAAATTTGAATATTCCTGAAGCTGTTTTATATCCTATAGTTTGTTTAGAGCCTTTTCTCATATTTGGAGGTATAAAAAATGGATTTACGAATGAATATTCAAGAAAAATATATAAAAGAAGCAAAGAATAATGATAATAAAGTTAAATTTTTAAAAATGTTGTGGCTTTAACGGAGATGAAAATAAGAAATAATTATGGATATGTTTTTGCTGTAGAAGAGCCAAGAGTTTCAATAATGAGGATTGATTTAGAAAAATTGAGTTATAGAAGTATCAGAAGTCATAACTGATAAATATAATAATAATATCTATATTATTAATAATATTTATAATAAACATATCTTAATATATAAAGAAGTAGTTTAAAGATCTATATCTAGTTAAATATGCTACTACTTATTAAAATATTTAAAGCGTCAAAAATAAATAAAGAATCAAATTTTATCTAAAAATCTTTAAAAATCTATTATTCAAATATTATCATTATTCAGATACAAGAATACAGCTTATAACATACCAAAACATATTCAACATAGTCAAAAAAGCTACCTTTAAATAAATCCTTATATTCAATTATACAAGTACTACTTAGATTACTCTATTATATATCTAATCAAATCATAGCTATAATCAAATAATAATTAAGCTATACCTACATCTAAATACTAATTAAGTCATCACTACTATCATAAAGTCAACATCTTAAACTCTTAAATACATTATTTCCTTTAATCATTTAAATTAAAATCTATATACTTTAAAAATGCTCCTTGTATAATCAATAATAAAGCAAAGCCATTATAACACCTATACTCTCGATAAAAACTCAATCATAAGATAAGATAATATAATAGATTATCTTAATTTCAACATTATTAGTATTGCCACAAATCAAATTTTTTGTTAAGTTTAATAAAATTCACCTTCTACTTTAAATTTTTTCCGATCTTCGTTATCATCTCTCTTGACAAATATGAATCTTTTCTTTCTCAGTATCTCTTCTGTGTCGAATCCTAACCAAATTCTGTTAAAATTACTTACAACCGCTTGAATTTAGGGAGCATTCTAAGTGATTTACAATCATTTTTTCCGAATAATCTGCCATCTTGCGTGCATCACAACTTGTTTAAATTATATCATTATTTTTGGCTTTTTTATTCTTGTTTTTTTAATAATTACCAACAGTCTCTTATCTTATGTCCCATTTTTTTACAGCATCAGCCTTTTTCTTTTCCTGATAATAAATTACTATGAATCTTTTGCTTCTACGTCCATCGGATTGTTTCCTTGATTTTGCATGATATAAGAAATCCATTTTTCACAAATTTGTTGATTATATTATCGGAAAAACTCTAATTTTGCTTCGGACGCTTAAATTCTCTAATTAATTTGTTCAGTCAAAGAAATAAGGTAAAGTTGCTATTTGATCTCATTGCTATTGATGTGAATTCCAGTGATGCTTTCCTATAGGACTATTATATTTCTCTGTAGCTCTTGAAACGAATATTATAGCTTTTGGTTCTCACTTAAGAGAAATTCCAGATTGATTAAATAATCATTTTGAGCTTTGCTAGATAGGTGATTATTACTTTTTTCAGGACCATTTTTTTATAATAAATTTTCGAGATTAATATGATAAACTAGTAAGAACTACTCAGTAACATCCAAATCAAGTTTTGAGAATGGAGAAAAAAGCAAGAAAAATATGATGAACTAATAAAATACTCTTTAGGTTTAAATAACTGATTAGCTCTAACAGAAAATAGATAAAAGCCTGCAGAAATATAAAAAAACAATCTTGCTTACAATAAAAGGAACAATAGGACTTGATTGTAGAACAACTATGTACGTAGAAATATTCGAACCACTTATCCAGAAAATATTCCTACTTGACTGTAAGAAAAAATTTACTTGTAAAGTTAAATTAATTAACAATATGATGATATGTAAACTGTCAAAAAATTAGACAAAGTACTAAGTAATATAGAAGATAAAAATAAATCAAGCTAATATTCAGTTATATTGGAATATCAAAAGTGGTAAATATGTATCAAGAAATAACAAACTGAAATAAAAGATATATAAATAAAAATAGAAAAACTAAAGAAATTATAAAGAAGAGTAGCATGCAAAATTTTGGATCCTAAAGTATAAAATTGCTTAAATAATTATACGTGAGATAGGCAACAATTGATAGAATAATAAAAGATAATTTAACTGAATAAATGCTGAGATAAAATGATTTCTGCTACTTAGATATATGGAAAAGCCAAAGTTTAACACCACGAGAGAAAAAATGGAATTGAACCTTTTGAAAAAATAAGGTTCAATAACTAACTAGCTATTTTCACAATTATTAGATGCAATTACTTTGAATAATAAGCAAGAAATAATATGAGAAAAGATAGCATACATAAAACCTGAACATAAATACAAACATTAGAATAATTTGGTTTTTAAAAAGACTAAGCTAAATTGATGATACTAAAGAATCAAACAATGAAGATAAAGAAAATTTGAATATTTGAAATTAATTAAACATAAGAACTGATAATATAAGAGGAATAAAGTCGAACAAAGAAGAGTTATGTAAATGAATGCTTGAAAAAGATATATTATGGTGACTCAAGAAGTGTTTATAGATTGAATTAAAGATATGCTTGAAATAAAGGAATAATGGAACTAGACTTAGTAAAGGAGTGGCTTTATATATTAAAGAAGAATTGATATGGAGAGAGTATGAAGTAAATGGAATAAAATGAAATACTGGAAGGATTGTAATTTGTATGAATCTTACTTAATGTATATGCGCCTACTTGAGGAATAATGAATCGGTTTCTATGAAAGCCTAATTAAAAGCAATTTAAGTTTATAAGTATAGTATGAGATTTAATGCACATATACATAATTTGTAGCAAATAAACTAAATCCAGTAGGATAGTAGCTATTAATTAAAACTATAATGCAATAATTCAGCATAAGATCCAACCTAGATTACTACAAAAGAAAGTTTAAGACTATTTTTTAAGGGACTAATAGCATAATTAGCATAAGAATTGTTTAGGAAAGAATACTAGATGATATCTATTAATTGTTAAAATAGCAGATATAGATCATAAGTAAGAAGGTTATATTACTAAAAACTGAAAATTGGAAAAATATTGGAAAAGCTTCACAATGAGCTACATATTCTTTGAAGCTGGTTAAGGTAGATAATGATATAGGAAAAATAAGAAGTTAAATTAAGTTGTGGATATGTTGCTAATACTTAAAAGAAACGTTTAAGAAATGAATTAAAAAAGTATCAAAAATAAATTTAATGAGATAAAGAAAATATTGTATACTAACATAAGATAACAAAAAGGAGATAATGGATTGAAAAATTTAACATTTTCATGGACTAAATAAATAAAGGTAATTTGAATAGCAAACAGATATGTTTTCACCATTAAACTGTAATTATCTTACTATTTAATATCTAATTAAAAGGTAAGAACATGAATAATTTCTTTAAACTTAAGAAAATATTTTAGCTATATTAGCCTATTTGATTAACTCTTACTTTATAAGTTATTGAGAAAATACTTTTGAGTAAAGAAAAGTGACTTTAATTCTATAACTAATCAATTAAATATAATAATTAATTAAATCCATTATAATGATAGTATTGAAGAAATACTAGCTAATAAGCAAAATTTACAAAACTTAAAATAAACTTTAAAACTATAAGCTGATAACTATCAATATGGAAACTAATTCAAAATCGCTAATTTAAACTCTTAGCGACTCTTATCTAGCAATAAAGAAGCTGTGATCTTATAAAAAAAGCATAGGCAGATGTTTACACTTTCATAAAT
This sequence comes from Loxodes magnus, assembly GCA_946699065.1. Classification (NCBI taxonomy): domain Eukaryota; phylum Ciliophora; class Karyorelictea; order Loxodida; family Loxodidae; genus Loxodes; species Loxodes magnus. Next base: position 24,500 of record CAMPDV010002003.1, on the reverse strand, counting down.
CTAGAATTTGGAAACGCTTCAACTGAAGTAAATAAAATGAATAGTCAATTTAATAAGATAAATACTAAAACAATGTAGCTAATAGACAATAAATACTTTTCTTAGGGTTCCACTAAGATAACTTAAATATTCCTTGGAGCGATGTCATCAGTTGAAGCGCATTTTAAAAGTTGAGAAATATACTGTTGAAAAGGAATTTTGGCGGCACAGTTGAATAAAAGGTATAAATGTTAAATAATAGGGGGAATAATAAAGATATTTAAGATAGAAGATTTGAATGAATAAAAATGAAAATAATAAGGGAATTATAGAATATTCCATATTTACTTAAAATTTAGAGTATAATCATGTATAGTACTAAAATTAAAAATTCAATAATCTTTTAAACCAAGAGAATTAAGAAAATTAAAATCTAAAAAATATAAATAATCTTGAAATCAAAAACATATAACTTTAAGCTTAACTTATTGAAGTAAAGGATCAAATGTAATCCTAAGAGTTTGAAACTAGTAAAAAATAGTTCTTAAATTAGATTAAAGAACTTGAATAATAAATATAAAATCTATAAAATAATCAAATTATTCTTAAAAATTTCTATCAACTTAAGAAAATGAGGAAAGGATTATAAGTAAGTATGAAGCAGTAATAGAATAGTACAAAGTGTATGTAAATAAAACTTATAAGAAACTAAAGAAAATTTAAAATTAAATACTAAAATCTAAATACTAAAAGTAATAACAATAGTTTAAATATAATTAATTAATTTTTGGAAAAAAGCAAAATAATTCTAAAGAGATAGAAGTTTAAACAGATTTAATTTCTCAATATAATAATTAAACTGCATAAACTGATGAAATTAATTAAATCTATTAAATAGCCAATAGTTGATAATTTAAAATTAATTATTTATAAATAAAGACTAATAACTATAAAGCTAATAACTTTAAATAATCAGCTAAAAATATAAAATTAGTAGAATTTTAAATAAAGCATGGAGTTTCAAGAAGAATTATAATAAAAAGATATGGAATTTCAAATATTGATATCTTAAAAGCATAATGAAATTGAAAAATTAAAAACTTCTAATATATAATAACTACTAGCCATAGAAAAATCTAATATAGACATATAAAAACAATATTATCTCAAACTTTAATAAACAGCAGAAAATTCTACCTAAACAGAATTACTAAGCTAAAATAAATAAATTTAGACAGATTAAAACCTTTAAATAAAATGTAATGTAGAAAATAAAATTATCTAAACAATTAATTTATAATAAGATTAGGAAATTTAAGTTTAATGATAACATTAAGAAGTTTAAGTTAACACTGAAAAATTGGAATAAAGTTAAAAATTTTGTCAAACAAACTTTATAGATATAAATCACTAAAAACTTCAATAAACATATCATTAACTTAATATGGAATTTATTTTAAATATCTAGAATAACTTAGAAAACTGGAAGAAATTAAGAAAATAAGAAATTAATAATTATTTAAGCAAGAGACTCAACCTTGGAAAAAAGAATAGCAGATTTAGACAACTAATATTTAAATCAACATTGCAACTCAAACTACTAATAACTATTTTAATTAACTCAAGAGGAAACATGAAGAAGAAATTAATATGAAATGAAAAACATACAAGGAAGATATGTAACAATAAATAAAGAATTAACATAAGGTACAGTAGATAGTACAAAAAATAGTAATAGACAAAAAGCTGTTAGAGGAATATACAACTCAGGTAATTTACATTCTAATCTAATTTTACCATTAACACCCTGAAATTAGAAAAGAATTAGTACATATTTAGGTTGATAAAAAAGGGATAAAATAAATATGTATTTATAAAGGAGGATTACCTGCAGCACAAAAATAATTAAAAATAGGACATATTAATATAAATTCGATTGGCAGTAAATAATTTGCTTTATAATCTTTTATAATTGATAATGATTTTGATATTTTCTCTATAAATGAAACATAAGACTAACATAGCCCTATAATAATAGAATAGTATCGTACATATTTTTAAAATGCTAATATTAGAGCAAGAGGAGTATGTCTATTAGTAAAGAAGTAACTTGATTCTTGTTAAAATGAATTAGATTTCTCTTCCTGGACATTTTATTAGTATAAGAATTGGGTATTTAACAGTTGCTTCATGCTATTTGCCTACAAATGAAAAGCCAACAAAGAACTTGCTTATGAATATCTTTCTAATATAATAATGACAATTAGAGGCCTACTATTCTTTGTGGTGATTTCAATGCTTTACTTCCTAATTTGGGCAGTAATTAATCACAAATTAACAATAATACTTAAAGACTATTAGATTTCATAAAAGCAAATGACCTAATAGTATTGAATGATTAATAATACAACACATTCACTCATAGAGTAAACAACTAAAATTACTGTAATGATTATTTCCTAGCAACTAAACACTTGAATATTGATGATTTCTCTAATTTTTGTGTGATTCAAAATTGGGGTTTTCATACTGATCATTTCCCATTAATTATTACTCTATGATTTAACTAGAATATATCAAAATTAAGAATATCGTTTACTCTTTAAAATTTCAAAATTGTAGGATCCTAATGTAAGAAGATAATATCAAAATCTTTATTAGGGATAGTTCTCCCAATTTAAACAAATAGAATAAAATAATGTTGAAAAGTAGTACTAATTTATCTGTGATTTAATTAATATTAATGCTCAGATTGCACTTAGCAAGTGTACAAAAAACATTATTATCAACTTCCAGTTCATCTAAATAACATAATATTTAATACTCAAATTCTTTAAGCTGGGCCTCAAAATTAAGAAATTCTCAACTTATCAACAATAAAAAATACTAATTTTGGAAATTAAAAAAGACATAAGAAAAACATCAAAATCTTAATAAGAATGCATAAATAATGTTCAAATAAGCAAAAACTTTAATTAATCCAAAATACTAATTAGATTCATTTTAATTATCAGTAGCAATAGCTATTTATTTCAAATTCACTAAATTCACTTTTTCACAAACATTCAAATTTAAATAAAGAAGAGATTCAAAATTCAAATACAAACATTAATACAATATATCAAAATTAACCTCTATTTTTATCCTTCTTTATAAGAAACGCCTCTTTTAAAGAATCTCAAATTCAAAAAATAATCAATCAATTAGCAAATACCAAAGCCTCAGGTAGTGATGCTTTAAAACCAGAATTCATTCAATATGGAGGATAGGAATTACATAGTATAGTTACAAGCTTTAGTAACAATATGCTAGGAACACACCAAATTAATTTAAAAGAATTCATATTTTACCTATTTTCAAAAAAGGAAGTAAAAGAGTCTGAAAAAATTTAAGACCAATAGCCCTACTGAATTGCTTACTTAAAATAAAGCATTAACTTAAAGACTATATGATTTAATATATGAAAGAAATATCATTCATCAAGCTTAATTTGGCTTTTATCGGAAAAGATCTAAATTTGAACAATTTAATGGATTATTGACTTGCATCGTAGATGGTCATAAAAAACAGTTAATTGCTACTCTAATAGACGTAGAAAAAGTGTTTGACAGTATACCAAGGAAATTGCTATTTGACCATCTAAGAAGACTTAGATTACCTCTTGGATTGATAATGGCACTCGAATCTTCTTATGAAATTTTGATGCTAAGTTCCCTATTGATGGTAATATTACAAGATCAGTTAAGTTAAATAACGGATTATTATAAGGATGCAGCCATGGACTTATACTTACAATACTTTACTATGATAGGGTAATTAGATTCTTAGAAGAAAAATAACATAAATATGGCTATAATATCTGCTAGAGAAATTTTGTGGTTCGTGGTTTTTCAGATAACTTAATTGAGCTTTCTAATTCATAGTAACATGCATAAAAATTACTTGAAGCCATTAAAAAAAAAATTTCTTGAGTAAAACTAAATATAAATGTGGAAATGTGAAGTAATTTAGTTATTAAAAAAGAAAGAAAATAGAATTTGAATATTAATGGAATTCCTATTGTTTAAAATGTCAAAATTATATATCTTGGATATAGATTGGGAAATAAATAAAATTATAAATTAAACTGCGCAAGCAAAGTATCTGAATTCAGAGTAGCAGTTTTGAAAGCATCAGCAATTCTTTTTAAATACAAAGTAATATCACCGCTCATTTTTAGAACACTTTACAGAACATTTATTTTGACTAAAATAGAGTATGGAAGTGATATAACTCCTTGAAGTATCATTTCTGGATTTAAAGGAATGAAAGATTAAATAACTAAATTATAAAGACTCATTTCAAGGAAAGCATTTAAATCTCCTTTATCGGCATTAAATGAATCTTACTTCATTGATCTTAATTGACTTCCGTTTACACACATGACAATATTAAAATTCATGCGTTTTTATTTTGAGTTAGAATAAATCAGTAGAGAAAATCTGAACTCTGATATAGCATTCTTGTTTTCTAAATGCAAGCAGTATAATTTGCTATATATGAAATACATAAATAAAAGCCTTGAATAATATAAAATTGATATTGAAAGTATGACAAATATAAAATAATTTAATTAGCATATTATTCTAAGAGTTAAATTTTTTTTATAAGAATGTTTATAAAGGAAGGCACAAATGCTTATAGCTTAAAGATACATGTAATCTATTTGAAATAATAAAAGTGTGTTTCCTGAAATAACTTATACTAACTTTAACAGACATAGAATATAAGACATAACTTCTATTTTCAAACTGAGGACATTCACCTATAATTTCTAATACGAACTTGGTTTGCGTCACACAAGCACATAAAATGGAATTGATTGTGCATGTGGTTTAGCTCATGCCGAACTCGATCATATATTTTAATTTACTTTATATAAAGATGTCTTTTAGGAATTATCTAATCGAAAAATATTTAATTACAAAGATTATAAAAAACTAATTCTGTACGACTAAATCTATATTAATTCAAACTTTGCAAAAAGTAAAACCCCTAAGATTGACAAATATATTAAAAATTTTCATCAAAAATTGATTAAAAAAAGGATAGAAATTTTAAAATTTAATAGCTGAAACAAAAAGATAAACTGATGAGAGAATAAATATAATTTAAAAAAGAAACTTAAGTGATGGTTGTGAAAATAAATAAGAAGAAAATGAGAGAACACAATTTAGAACTAATATAGAAGAAAAAAAAGAACAGGAGCAGGAAATATTAACTAGAGGTTCATAATAAACTTGCATAAACTCTTATATTTAACATAATTCGTATGAAATATAACTATAAGTAGTGCAATTATGTCACAATACGCAAAGTATTGAAACTTTTTTATCTTATTATTATTATTATCCCTGAGTTGTTTAATTTATTCCTTATACTATTATTAATAATACGCTTTTTATTTGATTTATTATCCTTATTACTCTAATAAGTCAATATAACTTTTATTGTTGTTTTCAGCTAAACATCAGCAGTTTTTAACATCTCTTACTCAATAATAAAATTCTTATCTACTCTTAGTAATCGAGATACTCTTATGATAACTTTTTTAACTAATTTTATAATTAAGTGATTGCTGATTAACTAACAGTAAGTTCCTATTGAAGATTTACTTATTTCTATTGAAGTTCTTAAATTTCTTAAACATATTAAATCCATTTAATTTGTAGTTAGCTATCCTTATTCAGTAACTAAATTTAGTAAGTTAGATCCTATATTGACTTATTCTATCCAATTACTTATTGATTTAAATTATTGACCTAACTTATGTAAGTGATATCTATCGCTCTAAGGAAGAGATTTAATTGTGATACTCTTATTCTTACTTTTATTATTAAAGGATTATTTACTGCATGTCTTTATATAATTGTTTCATTCAAACTTTAATTACTTTATCTAGTTAGCTTTTATTATTTAGATCTAATAAACTGTGCTAGGCTAAAAACGTTACACTAGATTAGCTATAATATAATTCTAGAGATCCTATATACTTAAATGCTCTCGACACACAATAGAGGATTATGATATACTCTAGAACTTATTCTAGATTGCAAACTAAAACTTATCCAATTAGTTCCTCTTATTCTCGCACTGATTGATACTGTCTTAAGAGATGCTTGAGATAGAATTAATCTAGCTATATATCTGCTGATAGTAATCAGATGTTTCTTAAAGTAACTACATTCATTTATTTATTTAGCTTTATTAGTCATTTTCCATCTCCTAACAAGTTTACTAGATATTCTATTTTACCTATAGTAATATTTAAACTATATTGTCTATTCTCGATATGTACTTCTAACTTATCTTCCTATATCATTGATTCAATATAGATATATAGTAGTCTCTACTTAATGTCTCTTAAAGTAGATTCTATGTAACTCTTTAATTGCTATATTATCTTTTATATAGTAATGCATCTATGCTCCTGATGAGATTCTTACTAGCATTACACACAGATTCTTATTTTATCCTATATGCAATATAGAATTAAATAATACTACTAATGTATCTAGCAAATTTCCTTTGGAGATCTATATCTATTGACTAACTTTATTCATAATTGGTAATATCTAGATTGTTCTTTAGTAATAAGATTGTGCTTGCTACAAGTAAATTATAATAGAGATTTTAGATAGTTTTTATGCATTTCTCACAAAGAATGCACTCGCAGTCTAACTTCCTTGGTCATCTCAGTTCTTAGTTGAAGTCTTCTTCACATGCTTCACACTTAGCTGCTGACATTTTATTTTTTGAATGAGTGAAAAATAAAAAAGTTACTTAATATTTTATTATATAGATATCACTTAAGAAAGTAACTAAAGGTAAATTTGATTTGTATTAATTATAATAAATTACTTATCAAAAATAGTTATTACCTACTTTAAAATTATTATATCTAATGAAAGATTTTTCCCTCTGAATTTAAGTCATTATACAACATTTAACAGCAGCTAGAGAAAATCACTTCTATTCTATACTGCTAACTAGAACTAAATCATTCAAAATGAATTTATTAACTAATTTTCCAAACTTGTTGTGTATAAGATGAAGGAGAAGAATCTAGGAAGATAAAGAAAAGTAAGAAAATAATAGGACTTTATAAGAAAGTAATTCAACTATAGGTAAATTCATTATCCTTTTAATTTATGGGCTTTTTCTATATTCTTCCGCAATTTTTATCTTTATTTTTACTGGCTAATGATCTCCTAATTGTCTCTATTGATAGAATTTTGTGCTGATAATGTTAGTCTTGATATATTGATCCGTTAAGAAGTATTCTATTTTGAGTTTTTCTTTCCATTATGTTGTGATGAAGGTTGAATCTTGAATTGGATCTTTACATACTAAAAATAATTTTTCATCAAGTTAAATAAGTATTAGCCTGCATTATACTGCTTATATGGTAAAAATTGAGGAATATGCTCATTAAATCCCATAATATTAAAATTTATAATCTTTTGCTGCATGCTGCTATTTTGTATTATTATAGACTTTCATAAAAGGGTATTATTTAATCAGAGTCGGATTTCGTAGTGCTATATACGTTTATAAATGCTAGCCAATCATCAAGTTTTAAATATATTAATCTTCCTCTCTAAAATAATTCTGCTAGATTGAGATCCGTTATATTAAATACTTTGGTTCTACTGGTAATTCCGTCTTTTATATAAAATGCTACTTCTTTTAGTGTTTTTTGCTAAATTTTATTATTGCTCTGAATCCGTATAAATCAGGAATTTCAGCAGTTTGATCCACAAATATATCTTAAATTGCCATAATTTCTATCTTCCTTTACACATAAACTTGTTTAATTCTTTCTATTTTATTATGTATTCATTTTTAAAATGGATTCTGGTTTCTAGTCGACCAAGTGGCAATCCGGCACAGTCATGTCTGCACTGCAAGTACTCTTGTAATAGATGCCACCACAAAAAAGTAAGAAGGGGCCCATTGTGTAACAAGCCTTACTTGTTTGAGGGTTCTCTCTTTCGGTACGAGAAGTCGACTAGTGGGAACCGAAATCCAGATCTCAGAGTTATCCTGATTTTACATGTCGCTATTCTAATCAGGAATTTAGAAAACAACAAAGACATGACTGAGATCGCAAATAACTATTATTTAGAAGAATTTAACATAATTGGGTCATTTGACTCGAATAGTGGAATGTTCTCTAACTCCAGCCTTTGGAAGAATTACAAGAATTTAAAGAGTGAAGACAATCAATTTTGATAATAAAAGCGGAGAGATCAAGATAAGAATCAAAGAGACCAAATGAAGCTAGAAAAATTTCTAGAAAATTATTAATAATTAAACTTGGTTTCTTTATTTTTTCGTAGTGAACCAAACAATTGTAGTACCAGGCTAATTTAATTTATTTATGCTAGTATTTCCTTGTACTTCCTATTTTCCTTGATCCTCCTACCCTGCATTTTTAGCTTCCTCTTCTTTAATAGCGTGAAAATAAATCGTTCTAATGCTTATTATTTTTCCTGTACTTATTTCTTCAATTTTTATACTCGATATTATCTTCCTTGCCATTATATATATTTTTCTTTTTTTCGAGACAGTGCTGTGTGTATGTATACTTCTTCCTGTCGCTGCTTTCTAGTTGCTTCAGATTTTTTTGCCGTATTTCCTATTTTACTTTCTGCTTTTTATAGCATTGATCGTTTTGTCTCAGTTTTATTTATTTAATTTGTAGTTAAGTGTTTATTAAAGTCGACCACCTTTTAGAGCAATTTTAGTATGGCTTAAACTTGTATTCTTTGCTAGAAATAAAAAGTGGTATTTTATTTGAAGGTTAGTCTTCTTTAGTTTTCTTCGATTTATTTTCCTTCGCTATCAGTTTCTCTTTATAGTAAGACATTTATTCCTGATTTCCGAATGCATCAACCTGATTTTTACTTCCTTAACATTTTTAATTATTCCTTTATAGCTTTTTTTCTTAAGTATCAGTTTGTACTATGTCCATTTGGTTACAATTCATACAATTTCAAATTGATGGATGACTCAAGAAAATGCTTATACCCCCTTCATCTAACTTATTTACTATATTTTCTTCGTCTTTGATCTCCTTCAATTCTAAATAAGTTTTCATTTTCCCATTGGCTCACGTTGTACCTTTTACATCTCTATATAGACTATTTTTCCGTATTGCTATAGATGGGTTTCTACCTGGCTAAAGCTTGAATACATGTTAAATTTTCAATAAATCGGGTCGTTCTTAATGTTGTAGAATTCCTCTATATTTCTTTGCTCTGTTGGCATTACAAAATTTCTACACTTTCATGCTTAATTATTTCCGAATTGAGTGAGTGTTTCTTTATTTTTTAATCACATAATAATTATTCCTCTGAAGGAATTTCACACTCTCAATATTTTTACCATATTCTTATTACAGATATCTGAGAAATGCTTGGACGATATCATTTTCTTGCCTTTCTGCTGGACTGAGTCTTTGGCTGTAGTAATTTTCTTCTAAAAATTTATTAAAACAGCTAACTCCTAGTCTTTTATCAGTTTTGAGCTGCATATTCTCCTCCTCATTTTATGGGATTTATCTGTTCTTTTCTTCTTCCCTTTTAATAATTTGCATAGAGCTGTGGTTGAATTGATGCTCTAATTTCCTACTTTTTTTGATTTGTTACTTAGTTTTAACATTTCTTTTCCTTATTTTAGTGCATTCCTCCTAGTAGTTTAAAGACTTTGCGATAGAGATGTTTTACTTAAAAATAATATCAAAGATCTGATTAAGTTGTAAAACTCTTTCATATCTTTATTAAATTTACCTAGCAATCTTGATACAAGTCTGGCGGCATGTGGAATATAGGATCACTACTTGATATAATAGCCTAATATTGTAGTATTTAAGTAAATAAAGTAATAATGTAATAATAGATATTTATATACTAATTTTTGATGGTAACTGTTATAAATTACCTTTTATAGCTTTTGTAGTCTAAATAATAATAAAAATGTAAGCGTTACCAAAATGCTTAATCTGCTTAGAAGATTACAACTTAACTAATGCTCTTCCAACTGTCTTACCTTGTGGACATATTTACTGTGGTTTGTGTTTGAATACTGAGTACTGATTATAAGGCATAATGTAATGTCCTATTTGTTAAAAAGGATTCCATTTTAGATTTGATGATTTACCTTAAGAAAGTGATTTAATAAGAATGATATTTTAAAACTAATAATACATATAAAAGATTTAAGATGCTAGATAGAAATTAAAAGAGATAAGGAGGTAAATTATGGAAAAATCTAAAACCATTACAACCAAATAATCAAACATTAGTAATACTCTCATAATACCACTAACTAATATCATCATCAATCATTAACCAACATTTATCTACCAAAAATAACACTCAAATATTATCTAATTCTACTAATCACTAAAACCAACTATACTCTAATATAACTCATAACCACCTACAATACTAAAGTCTAAATTAACTTACAATCTAATAAGATAAAAACTATAACACAATACTAAGTAACCAAATATTATTTAGACTAATTAACATAAACTAACCTAGCACTTTATATAATCTAACTATATTCACTTTTTTAATTACTATATTTAAAAATTAAGTTTATTTAATATTTAAACAGAGTAATCACGATAAGTCTAAGTTTAAATTATAATTCCAGACGCAAGTTAAAGTATAGAATATTAAAATAAGTTATATTTAATTGGAGGAATTAACTTAAATTAAAAGAAAGGAATAAAAGAAACTTGATAATTTGATTTTGAAGGTAATAGAATAAAACTTGGTGATCTAAATGAGGGAAGAGGTTACTTTGGAATAGCAGCTGCTTAAAAATATGTTTATGTGGTTGGAGGATTAACTAATAATAATCACGCTTTATAATCAGTAGAAAAGTTAAAGATATGAAACTAAAGTAAGTGATAAAACTGCTCTTAATTTCCATTCTAAATAGCAGATTTAATTTTAGTAGTAGATAAAGATGAATAAAATATTTATTCTTTTGGAGGGTTAAATTAGAAAGGATAAACTTTAAAAGATATATGAAAATATAACATATAGAATGATAGATGAATTAAATAAAATTTGAGTCTTCCTGAAGCTGTTGTTAGGCCTATAGTTTGTTTAGAGCCTTTTATCATACTTGGAGGTGGTAAAAATTATTCTACTCAAGAATATTCAAGAAGAATATATAAAAGAAACAAAGAATAGTGACAATAAAGTTAAATTTTTAAAGATGTTGCGGCTTTAACAGAGATGAAAATAAGAAATAACTATGGATATGTTTTTGCTTTAGAATAGCCAAGAGTTTCAATAATGAGGATTGATTTAGAAAAAATGAGTTATAGAAGTATTAGAAGTCACAACTGATAAACATAATATAAATATCTATTTTATAATATAATTTAATATAATTTAATATGTAAAGAAGTAGTTTAAAGATCTATAATTAGTTAAATATGTTACTACTTATTAAAATGGTTAAAGCGTCTGAAATAAATAAAGAATTAAATTTTATCTAAACATATTTAAAAATCTATTATTCAAATATTATCATTAATCAGATACTAACATATTACTTATAACACATACCAAAGCATATTCAACATAGTCAAAAGAACTATCTTTAAATACATCCTTATATTCAAATTATGCAAGTACTACTAAGATTACTATTTATCTAATCAAATCAAAACTATAATAAAATCATAATTAAGCTATACCTACATCTAAATACTAATTAAGTCATCACTACTATCATCAAGTAAGCATCTTAAACCCTTAAATACATTAATTCCTTTAATCATTTAAACTAAAATCTATATAATAAAAAATGCCCATTGTGTGACCAACAATAAAGCTAAGCCATTATAGCACCTACACTCTCGTTTAAAACTCAATCATAAGATAAGATAATATAATAGATTATCTTGACTTCAAAATTATTAGTTTTGTCACAAATCAAATTTTTTGTTAAGTTTAATAAAATTCACCTTCTACTTTAAATTTGTTCCGATCTTCGTTATCATGTCTCTTGACAAATCTGAATCTTTTCTTTCTCGGTATCTCTTCCGTGTCGAATCCTAGCAAACTTCTGTTGAAATTACTAGCAGCCGCTTGAATTTAAGGGGTATTCTAAATGATTTACAATCATTTTTTCTGAATATTCTGCCATCTTGCGTGCATCACAACTTATTTAAATTATATCATTATTTTTGGCTTTTGTATTCTTGTTTTTTAATAATCACCAACATTCTTTTATTTTGTGTCCCATATTTTACAGTATCAGCATTTTTCTTTTCCTGATAATAAATTACTATGGTATTTTTACTTCTATGTCCATCGGAATGTTTCCTTGATTTGGCATGATCTAATAAATCCATTTTTCACAAATTTGTTGATTATATTATCGGAAAAACTCTAATTTTGCTTCGTTCGCTTAAATTCTCTAATTAATTTGTTCAGTCGAAGGAATAAAGCTAAGTTGCTATTTGATCTCACTGCTATTGATGTGAATTCCACTGATGCTTTCCTATAGGGTTATTATATTTCTCTGTAGCTCTTGAAACGAATATTATAGCTTTTGGTTCTTGCTTAAGAGAAATTCCAGATCGATTAAGTAATAATTTTGAGCTTTGCTAGATAGGTGATTACTTTTTCGGGACCATTTTTTTATATATAAATTTTCGAGATTAATATGATAAACTAGCAAGAATTACTCAGTAACATCCAAATCAAGTTTTGAGGATGGAGAAAGAAGCAAGGAAAATATGATGAACTAATAAAATACTCTTTAGGTTTAGATAACTGCTTAGCTCAAACAAAAAAATAGTTAAAAGCCTTCGGAAATATAAAAAAACAGTTTTGCTTAAAATAAAAGGAACAATAGGATTTGATTGTAGAACAACTATGTACATAGAAATATTCGGATCACTTATCCAGAAAATATTCCTACTTGACTAGAAGAAAAAAGATTAAGTGTAAAGTTAAATTAATTGGTAATATGAGGATATGTAAACTGTCAAAAAATTAGAAACAGTACTAAGTAATATAGAAGATAAAAATAAATCAAGCTAATAATCAGTTATATTGGAATATAAAAAAAGTGGTAGAATATGTAACAAGAAATAGCACACTTAAATAAAAGATATATAAATAAAAATTAAAAAATTAAAATTAAAGAAATTATAAAGAAGAGTAGCATGCAAAATTTTGGATCCTAAAGTATAAAATTGCTTAAATAATTATACGCGAGATAGGCAACAATTGATAGAATAATAAAAGATCATTTAACTGAATAAATGCTGAGATAAAATGATTTCTGCTACTTAGATATATGGAAAAGCCAAAATTTAACACCATGAGAGAAAAAATGGAATTGAACCTTATGAAAAAATAAGGTTCAATAAATAACTAGCTATTTTCACAATTATTATATGCAATTACTTTGAATAATAAACAAGAAACAATATGAGAAAAGATAGCATACATAAAACCTGAACATAAATACAAACATTAGAGTAATTTGGTTTTGAAAAAGATTAAGCTAAATTGATGATATTAAATAGAAAGAATCAAACAATGAAGATAAAGAAAATTTGAATATTTGAAATTAATTAAACATAAGAACTGATTATATAAGAGGAATAAACTCGAGCAAAGAAGAGTTATGTAAATGAATGCTTGAAAAAGATATATTATGGTGACTCAAGAAGTGTTTATAGATTGAATTAAAGATATGCTTGAAATAAAGGAATAATGGAACTAGACTTAGTAAAGGAGTGGCTTTATATATTAAAGAAGAATTGATATGGAGAGAGTATGAAGTAAATGGAATAAAATGAAATACTGGAAGGGTTGTAATTTGTATGAATCTTACTTAATGTATATGCGCCTACTTGAGGAATAATGAATCCGTTTCTATGAAAGCCTAATTAAAAGCAATTTAAGTTTATAAGTATAGTATGAGATTTAATGCACATATACATAATTTGTAGCAAATAAACTAAATCCAGTAGGATAGTAGCTATTAGAATTAATTAAAACTATAATGCAATAATTCAGCATAAGATCCAACCTAGATTACTACAAAAGAAAGTTTAAGACTATTTTTTAAGGGACTAATAGCATAATTAGCATAAGAATTGTTTAGGAAAGAATACTAGATGATATCTATTAATTGTTAAAATAGCAGATATAGATCATAAGTAAGAAGGTTATATTACTAAAAACTGAAAATTGGAAAAATATTGGAAAAGCTTCACAATGAGCTACATATTCTTTGAAGCTGGTTAAGGTAGATAATGATATAGGAAAAATAAGAAGTTAAATTAAGTTGTGGATATGTTGCTAATACTTAAAAGAAACGTTTAAGAAATGAATTAAAAAAGTATCAAAAATAAATTTAATGAGATAAAGAAAATATTGTATACTAACATAAGATAACAAAAAGGAGATAATGGATTGAAAAATTTAACATTTTCATGGACTAAATAAATAAAGGTAATTTGAATAGCAAACAGATATGTTTTCACCATTAAACTGTAATTATCTTACTATTTAATATCTAATTAAAAGGTAAGAACATGAATAATTTCTTTAAACTTAAGAAAATATTTTAGCTATATTAGCCTATTTGATTAACTCTTACTTTATAAGTTATTGAGAAAATACTTTTGAGTAAAGAAAAGTGACTTTAATTCTATAACTAATCAATTAAATATAATAATTAATTAAATCCATTATAATGATAGTATTGAAGAAATACTAGCTAATAAGCAAAATTTACAAAACTTAAAATAAACTTTAAAACTATAAGCTGATAACTATCAATATGGAAACTAATTCAAAATCGCTAATTTAAACTCTTAGCGACTCTTATCTAGCAATAAAGAAGCTGTGATCTTATAAAAAAAGCATAGGCAGATGTTTACACTTTCATAAATCTAGAATTTGGAAACGCTTCAACTGAAGTAAATAAAATGAATAGTCAATTTAATAAGATAAATACTAAAACAATGTAGCTAATAGACAATAAATACTTTTCTTAGGGTTCCACTAAGATAACTTAAATATTCCTTGGAGCGATGTCATCAGTTGAAGCGCATTTTAAAAGTTGAGAAATATACTGTTGAAAAGGAATTTTGGCGGCACAGTTGAATAAAAGGTATAAATGTTAAATAATAGGGGGAATAATAAAGATATTTAAGATAGAAGATTTGAATGAATAAAAATGAAAATAATAAGGGAATTATAGAATATTCCATATTTACTTAAAATTTAGAGTATAATCATGTATAGTACTAAAATTAAAAATTCAATAATCTTTTAAACCAAGAGAATTAAGAAAATTAAAATCTAAAAAATATAAATAATCTTGAAATCAAAAACATATAACTTTAAGCTTAACTTATTGAAGTAAAGGATCAAATGTAATCCTAAGAGTTTGAAACTAGTAAAAAATAGTTCTTAAATTAGATTAAAGAACTTGAATAATAAATATAAAATCTATAAAATAATCAAATTATTCTTAAAAATTTCTATCAACTTAAGAAAATGAGGAAAGGATTATAAGTAAGTATGAAGCAGTAATAGAATAGTACAAAGTGTATGTAAATAAAACTTATAAGAAACTAAAGAAAATTTAAAATTAAATACTAAAATCTAAATACTAAAAGTAATAACAATAGTTTAAATATAATTAATTAATTTTTGGAAAAAAGCAAAATAATTCTAAAGAGATAGAAGTTTAAACAGATTTAATTTCTCAATATAATAATTAAACTGCATAAACTGATGAAATTAATTAAATCTATTAAATAGCCAATAGTTGATAATTTAAAATTAATTATTTATAAATAAAGACTAATAACTATAAAGCTAATAACTTTAAATAATCAGCTAAAAATATAAAATTAGTAGAATTTTAAATAAAGCATGGAGTTTCAAGAAGAATTATAATAAAAAGATATGGAATTTCAAATATTGATATCTTAAAAGCATAATGAAATTGAAAAATTAAAAACTTCTAATATATAATAACTACTAGCCATAGAAAAATCTAATATAGACATATAAAAACAATATTATCTCAAACTTTAATAAACAGCAGAAAATTCTACCTAAACAGAATTACTAAGCTAAAATAAATAAATTTAGACAGATTAAAACCTTTAAATAAAATGTAATGTAGAAAATAAAATTATCTAAACAATTAATTTATAATAAGATTAGGAAATTTAAGTTTAATGATAACATTAAGAAGTTTAAGTTAACACTGAAAAATTGGAATAAAGTTAAAAATTTTGTCAAACAAACTTTATAGATATAAATCACTAAAAACTTCAATAAACATATCATTAACTTAATATGGAATTTATTTTAAATATCTAGAATAACTTAGAAAACTGGAAGAAATTAAGAAAATAAGAAATTAATAATTATTTAAGCAAGAGACTCAACCTTGGAAAAAAGAATAGCAGATTTAGACAACTAATATTTAAATCAACATTGCAACTCAAACTACTAATAACTATTTTAATTAACTCAAGAGGAAACATGAAGAAGAAATTAATATGAAATGAAAAACATACAAGGAAGATATGTAACAATAAATAAAGAATTAACATAAGGTACAGTAGATAGTACAAAAAATAGTAATAGACAAAAAGCTGTTAGAGGAATATACAACTCAGGTAATTTACATTCTAATCTAATTTTACCATTAACACCCTGAAATTAGAAAAGAATTAGTACATATTTAGGTTGATAAAAAAGGGATAAAATAAATATGTATTTATAAAGGAGGATTACCTGCAGCACAAAAATAATTAAAAATAGGACATATTAATATAAATTCGATTGGCAGTAAATAATTTGCTTTATAATCTTTTATAATTGATAATGATTTTGATATTTTCTCTATAAATGAAACATAAGACTAACATAGCCCTATAATAATAGAATAGTATCGTACATATTTTTAAAATGCTAATATTAGAGCAAGAGGAGTATGTCTATTAGTAAAGAAGTAACTTGATTCTTGTTAAAATGAATTAGATTTCTCTTCCTGGACATTTTATTAGTATAAGAATTGGGTATTTAACAGTTGCTTCATGCTATTTGCCTACAAATGAAAAGCCAACAAAGAACTTGCTTATGAATATCTTTCTAATATAATAATGACAATTAGAGGCCTACTATTCTTTGTGGTGATTTCAATGCTTTACTTCCTAATTTGGGCAGTAATTAATCACAAATTAACAATAATACTTAAAGACTATTAGATTTCATAAAAGCAAATGACCTAATAGTATTGAATGATTAATAATACAACACATTCACTCATAGAGTAAACAACTAAAATTACTGTAATGATTATTTCCTAGCAACTAAACACTTGAATATTGATGATTTCTCTAATTTTTGTGTGATTCAAAATTGGGGTTTTCATACTGATCATTTCCCATTAATTATTACTCTATGATTTAACTAGAATATATCAAAATTAAGAATATCGTTTACTCTTTAAAATTTCAAAATTGTAGGATCCTAATGTAAGAAGATAATATCAAAATCTTTATTAGGGATAGTTCTCCCAATTTAAACAAATAGAATAAAATAATGTTGAAAAGTAGTACTAATTTATCTGTGATTTAATTAATATTAATGCTCAGATTGCACTTAGCAAGTGTACAAAAAACATTATTATCAACTTCCAGTTCATCTAAATAACATAATATTTAATACTCAAATTCTTTAAGCTGGGCCTCAAAATTAAGAAATTCTCAACTTATCAACAATAAAAAATACTAATTTTGGAAATTAAAAAAGACATAAGAAAAACATCAAAATCTTAATAAGAATGCATAAATAATGTTCAAATAAGCAAAAACTTTAATTAATCCAAAATACTAATTAGATTCATTTTAATTATCAGTAGCAATAGCTATTTATTTCAAATTCACTAAATTCACTTTTTCACAAACATTCAAATTTAAATAAAGAAGAGATTCAAAATTCAAATACAAACATTAATACAATATATCAAAATTAACCTCTATTTTTATCCTTCTTTATAAGAAACGCCTCTTTTAAAGAATCTCAAATTCAAAAAATAATCAATCAATTAGCAAATACCAAAGCCTCAGGTAGTGATGCTTTAAAACCAGAATTCATTCAATATGGAGGATAGGAATTACATAGTATAGTTACAAGCTTTAGTAACAATATGCTAGGAACACACCAAATTAATTTAAAAGAATTCATATTTTACCTATTTTCAAAAAAGGAAGTAAAAGAGTCTGAAAAAATTTAAGACCAATAGCCCTACTGAATTGCTTACTTAAAATAAAGCATTAACTTAAAGACTATATGATTTAATATATGAAAGAAATATCATTCATCAAGCTTAATTTGGCTTTTATCGGAAAAGATCTAAATTTGAACAATTTAATGGATTATTGACTTGCATCGTAGATGGTCATAAAAAAATAGTTAATTGCTACTCTAATAGACGTGGAAAAAATGTTTGACAGTATACCAAGGAAATTGCTATTTGAACATCTAAGAAGACTTAGATTACCTCTGGGATTTATAATAGCACTTTTATCTTTTTGTGAAAATATTGATGCTAAGTTCCTTATTGATGGTAATATTACAAAATCGCTTAAGTTAAATAACGGAGTATTATAAGGATGCAGCCATGGACTTGTACTTACTATACTTTACTATGATAGGGTAATTAGATTCTTAGAAGAAAAATAACATAAATATGGCTATAATATCTGCTAGAGAAATTTTTGGTTCGTGGCTTTTCAGATAACTTAATTGAGCTTTCTAATTCATAGTAAAATGCATAAAAATTACTCGAAGCCACTAAAAAAATATTTTCTTGAGTAAAACTAAATATAAATGTGGAAAAATGTGAAGTAATTTAGTTCTTAAAAAAGAAAGAAAATAGAATTTAAATAAATTTAAATATTAATGGAATTCCTATTGTTTAAAAGGTCGAAATTACATATCTTGGATACAGATTGGGAAATAAATAAAATTATAAACTGCACTGTGCAAGCAAAGTATCTGAATTCAGAGTAGTAGTTTTGAAAGCATCAGCAATTCTTTCTAAGTACGGAGTAATATCACCGTTCAATTTTAGAACACTTTGCAGAACATTTATTTTGACTAAAATAGAGTATGGAAACGATATAACTCTTGAAGTATCATTTCTAGATTTAAAGGAATGAAAAATAAATAACTAAATTACAAAGACTCATTTCAATGAAGGTATTTAAATCTCCTTTATTGGCATTAAATGAAACTTACTTCATTGATCTTAATTGACTTCCGTTTACACACATGACAATATTAAAATTCATGCTTTTTTATTTTGAGTTAGAATAAATCAGTTGAGAAAATCTGAACTCTGATATAGCATTCTTGTTTTCTAAATGCAAGCAGTATAATTTGCTATATATGAAATAAAAAATAAAAGCCTTGAATAATATAAAATTGATATTGAAAATATGACAAATCTAAAATAATTTAATTAGCATATTATTCTAAGAGTTAAAATATTTTATAAGAATGTTTATAAAGGAAGGCACAAATGCCTACAGCTTAAAGATACATGTAATCTATTTGAAATAATCAAAGTGTGTTTCCTTAAATAACTTATACTAAGTTTAACAGACATAGAATATAAGACATAACTTCTAGTTTCAAACTGAGAACATTCACCTATAATTTCTAATACAAACTTGGTTTGCGTCACATAAGCACATAAAATGGAATTGATTGTGCATGTGGTTTAGCTCATGCCGAACTCGATCATATATTTGAATGTACTTTATATAAAGATGTCTTTTAGAAATTATCTAATCGAAAAATATTTAATGACAAAGATTATAAAAAACTAATTCTGTACGACTAAATCTATATTAATTCAAACTTTGCAAAAAGTAAAACCCCTAAGATTGACAAATATATTAAAAATTTTCATCAAAAATTGATTAAAAAAAGGATAGAGATTTTAAAATTTAATAGCTGAAACAAAAAGATAAACTGATGGGAGAATAAATATAATTTAAAAAAGAAACTTAAGTGATGGTTGTGAAAATAAATAAGAAGAAAATTGAAAATAAGAAGAAAGAGAGGAAAATGAGAGAACACAATTTAGAACTAATATAGAAGAAAAAAAAGAACTGGAAAAGGAAATATTAACTAGAGGTTGATAATAAACTTGCATAAACTCTTATATTTAACATAATTCGCATGAAATATAACTATAAGTAGTGCAGTTATGTCCCAATACGCAAAGTATTAAAACTTTTTTATCTTATTATTATTATTATCCCTGAGTTATTTAATTTATTCCTTATACTTTTCCAAATAATAGGTTTTTTATTTGATTTATTATCCTTATTACTCTAATAAGTCAATATAACTTTTATTTTTCTTTTCAAACT
The DNA here is from genome assembly GCA_946699065.1 of Loxodes magnus. Classification (NCBI taxonomy): domain Eukaryota; phylum Ciliophora; class Karyorelictea; order Loxodida; family Loxodidae; genus Loxodes; species Loxodes magnus. Next base: position 4,012 of record CAMPDV010002003.1, on the reverse strand, counting down.
AAATATCAGCAGTTTTTAATACCTCTTACTCAATAATAAGATTCTTATCAACTCTTAGTAATCGAGATACTCTTATGATAACTTTTTTAACTAATTTTACAATTATGTGATTGCGGATTAACTAGCAGCAAGTTCCTATTGAAGATTTACTTATTTCTATTGAAATTCTTAAATTTCTTAAACATATTAAATCCATTTGATTTGTAGTTAGCTATCCTTATTCAGTAACTAAGGTTAATAGTTAGATCCTATATTGACTTATTCTATCCAATGAATTATTGATTTAAATTATTGCCCTAACTTATGTAAGATGATATCTATCGCTCTAAGGAGGAGATTTAATTGTGATACTCTTATTCTTACTTTTCTAATTAAAGGAATATTTTCTGCATATCTTTATATAATTGTTTCATTGCTAACTATAATTACTTTATCTAGTTAGCTTTTATCATTTAAATCTAATAAACTGTGCTAGGCTAAAAATGTTACGCTAGATTAGCTATAATATAATTCTAGAGATCCTATATACTTAAATGCTCACGACACACAATAGAGGATTATGATATGCTCTAGAGTTTATTATAGATTGCAAACTAAAACTTATCCAACTAGTTCCTCTTATTCTCGCACTGATTGATACTGTCTTAAGAGATGCTTGAGATAGAATTAATCTAGCAATCTATCTGCTGATAGTAGTCAGATGTTTCTTAAAGTAACTACATTCATTTCTTAATTAAGCTTTATTAGTCATTTTCCATCTCCTAACAAGCTTACTAGATATTCTATTTTACCTATAATTATATTTAAGCTATATTATCTATTCTCGATATCTGCTTCTAACTTAGCTTCCTATATCATTGATTCAATATAGATATATAGAAATCTCTACTTAATGTCTCTTAAAGTAGATTCTATGTAACTCTTTAATTGTTATATTGCCTTTTATATAGTAATGCATATATGCTCCTGATGAGATTCTTACTACCATTACACGCAGATTCTTATTTTATCCTATATACAATATAGAATTAAATAATACTACTAATGTATCTAGCAAATGTTCTAAAGATTTTAGTTCTATATCTATTGACTGACTTTATTCATAATTGGTAATATCTAGATTGTTCTTTAGTAATAAGATTGTGCTTGCAACAAGTAGATTATAATAGAGGTTGTAGACAGTTTCTATGCATTTCTCACAAAGAATGCACTCGCAGTCTAACTTCCTTGGTCATTTCAGTTCTTAGAGGAAGTCCTCTTCACATGCTTCACACTTAGCTGCTGACATTTTATTTTAGGAATGAGTGAAAAATAAAAAATTTACTTAATATTTTATTATATATATTTAAAACCGCCATAGTTGTTCGAAGGTGAACAACAAGGTCATCTTCATCAGAGGTTGGGGAAGTTAAATACCCATAATAGACTTTATGTCTTCCTATGCTTTGGTTTGACCTCGAGACATAAGATTCTTAGACCTTCGACACTGGCTTGGCTTCGTTTATTTTTAATTCTGGAACGAAAAAGAAATAATATTGCGAGCTTCATCAGAGGTGGGGAATTTAAGTACCTATAATTGACATATGTTGTCCTCTGCTTTGGTGATGCCATGAGAGACAATCCTGCCATGTCCTTGGACCTCCAGCAAGTATTAAAGATTACGAGTATTCTAAAATTATATCAGTATTGAACATTTTTATCAGTACTGAATAATTATGCCAGTATTGAACAAGATTTATCAGTATCCGATAATTTTATCAGTAACAAACATTCTTTTCAGTATGAAACATTTTTTTTAAAGAGCTGCGCACCAACGAGAGTGCTACGCGCTCTATAATCAAATTTATTTATTAATTAATTTATTATTTATATAGATATCACTTAAGAAAGTAACTAAAGGTAAATTTACTTTGTATTAATTGTAATAAATTACTTATCAAAAATAGTTATTACCTACTTTTAAAATTATTACATCTAATGAAAAATTTTCCCTCTGAATTTAAGTCATTATGCAACATTTAACAGCAAATAGAGAAAACAACTTCTATGCTATACTGCTAACTAGAACTAAATCATTCAAAATGAATTTATTAACTAATTTTCCAAACTTGTTGTGTATAAGATGAAGGAGAAGAATCTAGGAAGATAAAGAAAAGTAAGAAAATAATAGGATTTTCATGGAAGTAGTTCAACTATAGGTAAATTCATTATCCTTTTAATTTATGGGCTTTTTCGATATTCTTCCGCAATTTTTATCTTTATTTTGACTGGCTAATGATCTCCTATTTGTCTCTATTGATAGAATTTTGTGCTGATAATGTTAGTCGTGATATATTGATCCGTTAAGAAATATTCTATTTTGAGTTTTTCTTTCCCTTATGTTGTGATGAAGGTTGGATCTTGAATTGAATCTTTACATTTTTAAGAAAATCTTTCATCAAGTTAAATAAGTATTATCCTGCATTATACTGCTCATACGGTAAAATTGGAGAATATGCACATTAAAATCTCCTAATATTTAAATTTATATTCCTCTGCTACTTGCTGCTATTTTGTATTATTATAAAACTTTCATAAAAGCGTATTAGTTAATCAGAGTCGGATTTTGTAGTGTTGAATACGTTTATCAATGCTAGCCAATCATCAAGTTTTAAATCTATTAATCTTCCTCTCTAAAATAATTCTGCTTGATTGAGATCCGTTATATTCAATACTTTGGTTCTGCTGGTAATTCCGTCTTTTATATAAAATGCTACTTCTTTTAGTGTTTTTTGCTCAATTTTATTATTGCTCTGAATCCGTATAAATCAGGAATTTCAGCAGTTTGATCCACAAATATATCTTAAATTGCCATAATTTCTATCTTCCTTTACACATAAACTTGTTTAATTCTTCCTTGTTTGATTTTATTCCTCTGAAATTTGCTGTGTCTTTGTTTAATTCTTTCAATTTTATTATATATTCATTTTTAAAATGGATTCTGGTTTCTAGTCGACCAAGTAGGCAATCCGGCGCATTCATGTCTGCACTCCAAGTAATCTTGTAATAGCTACCACCACAAACAAGTAAGAACGGGCCCATTGTGTGACAAGCCTTACTTGTTTGAGGGTTCTCTCTATCGGTACGAGAAGTCATCTAGAGGGAACCGAAATCCAGATCTCAGAGTTATCCTGATTTTACATGTCGCTATTCTAATCAGGAATTTAGAAAACAACAAAGACATGACTGAGATCACAAATAACTATTATTTAGAAGAATTTAACATAATTGGGTCATTTGACACAAATAGTGGAATGTTCTCTAACTCCAGCCTTTGGAAGAATTACAAGAATTTAAAGAATGAAGAAAATCAATTTTGATTATAAAAACGGAGAGAACAAGATAAGAATCAAAGAGACCAAATGAAGCTAGAAACATTTCTAGACTATTATTAATTATTAAATTTGGTTTCTTTATTTTTTCGTAGTGAACCAAACAATAGTGGTACCAGGCTAATTTAATTAATTAATTTATTCGTTCTAATGCTTATTATTTTTTCTGTATTTATATCTTCAATTTTTTTACTCGATATTATCTTCCTTGCCATTATACATATTTTTCTTTTTTTTGAGACAGCGCTGTGTTTATGTAAACTTCTTCCTGTCGCTGCTTTCTAGTTGTTTCAGATTTTTTTGGCATATTTCCTATTTTACTTTCTGCTTTTTATAACATTGATAATTTAATCTCAGTTTTATTTATTTAATTTGTTGTTAAGTATCTATTAAAGTCGATCACATTTAAAGTAATTTTAATATGGTTTAAACTTTTTGCTTTTGTTAGAAATAAAAAGTGGTATTTTATTTGAAGGTTAATCTTCTTTAGTTTTCTTCGATTTCTTTTCCTTCGCTATTAGTTTCTCTTTATAGTAAGGCGTTTTATTTCTGATTTCCGAATGCATCAACTTGGTTTTTTACTTCTTTAGCATTTTTAATTACTTCCTTTATAGCTTTTTTTCTTAAGTATCAGTTTGTAC
>CAMPDV010002002.1:0-83389 GCA_946699065.1 Loxodes magnus | reverse complement strand
GATATAACACAATATCCAATAGTAATATTTCATTTATAGGTAGAAATAAATAAGGATGAAGACTAGACAAGTTAAATTATTCAAGAACATTCAAATATAGACATTCTTCCCTCAGACTAAAACTAATTATCGGACTTTTAAGCTATAGATGCAAATTAAGATATTTCTGCATTTGAAATAAAAAATAGATAAGAACTTAAAAAAATAGAAATAGAAAGAGAAAATTCATAATAATTACTGAGAAAGGAGAGTAAACTTGATTCTGATTTTTAAGCTTTTTAATATTTTCTAGTGACTTAACTAATTAAATTATTAAATGGAATAAGCTTAAAAACTAAAGATTTAATCCTTTATTCAAGCAATTTATTTCAAGTATTGTCTCATCTATTTTATTTAGATGATTCTGCTTAATCTTTTAAATGTTTGTGCTATGCATTTCTTCATTTATTTTTCATCAGAGAATTTTTAATTTCAGCTATCAACAAAAGCAAGCATTTTTTGCTTCACTTTCTGGTTTAAAGTCTATGCATTTACGTTATTTTAGCATTTTAAATATATTTTTCCTGCATAATTTTTTATGAAAAACTCACTAAAGCCTGTATAAAGTCCAAGCTGCATTAATTTTCGCAATATCTAACAAAGAATTAATTTTAAAGGAAATAAAGAAAATATAGCTAAATTGTTATGGTATGTATCTAATTCTTTAGCAGATTAAAATTATTTATAGTCCTAAGTCTTTAAGCTGCTTCATCTTTTCTTGAGTTATCTTAATTCTCAATCTAGTAAATACGTTTAGTCACTATTGATTAACTTATTTACTCTTAACGATGTAGAAAAGATGTTTGATTTTATTGAGAGAAAATAATACTTTTTTGATAGATTAAAATTTCGACTGGGATTGATTCAAGCAATTGAATCTTTTAATAAAAATCTTAAATCTACTTTTCTCATTAATGGATATACGACTCGTAGACTTCATTATACAATGGAATTATATAAGAGAATTTCTATGGTATTTTGATCTCACTTCTTTACTAATACAGTAATAAGGCATTTGTAGGAAAGAAACACTAAACTAGGAATTAACTACATAACACGAACTTTGTATTAAGGTCTTGGGTAGATGATTTAGTACTACTCCATAGAGGATGTAGTAGTTAATTGATTAATGCAACAGAGTTGTCCAATGGGTTTTTCTATAAATAAAACTAATAAATGTGAAGTTATCAAATTTCTTAGAAAAAAGGAGCTAATAAATTAAATTTAAATCTAAAATAGAAACCTAATAGATCAAATACATTTGGAGTCATCTCACACGAAAAAGGCACTGAGATTTATTACTACTAACAGAGAACTTAAAGCCATTTGGATTTAATGAATAAATATATTTGCTCTCTAAGCAGCTATAATAATGTTACTCACTGATATTTTAAAATCCTTTGTCGCATATTTACGTTACCTAAGATTGAATATGGAGTTGAACTTTGCCTTGAACTATAGTGAGAGGAATATATAGTATGAAAGAAAAAATAAGCAAAAACATGCGTATAATGATAATAAAACTTTAGAATCGCCATTTCTATTTTTAATGAGTTCTGTTGCATAAACTTCAACTGACTTCCATTTAAACATATTATGGCAAATACTTTTCCGTTTCTAATTTAAAATATGGAAAGATCGTATGAATATCCAGAATTACATATAGAAAAACTCTTTTAATCAAATTGAAACTATAAACATTTATACTTTTAGTAACTATAAAAGATGCTTTTGCTTTTAGAATAAATAGTGATGCCAAACTATGATTTCCAACTAACTTTCTATTGAGAACTATTTATAAGAAAAAAATGATTTTATTAAGAAACAACTTTAAATCATAGAGATATACTAATTGTACAGACACTCAAAGCAACTTGAAGAACTTTAGAAATTTGTGGGGATAAGTGATACTAAACTTAACAAGAATATAAGCAAAAAAATATCTCAATCTTTAAGTTGCTCTTCATTCTTATAATTTTCAATATGAAAAGTATTTGAGTCAAGAAGGGAACACGTTCTGACTTATTTATCCGAATGTGCCTATTATTAGATAAAATTAATAATATTTCCATTAAATTTCCTGGAAAAACTTGAAATATTAATAAATGATATCTAAACATACTTGAACTAGCAACTTCCTTAAAAACAATAATCAGAAATAGACCTATAAATAAAAATATTTCTCAGTATCTTACAAAGTTAAAGAGCATACTATAGGAAAATTTACATAAAGATAATTGGAGACCTAGAACGAATAAAAATATTTTGTGGAATCGATAGTAAGATAGAAGAAGGGAAGAAGTAGGTGAGAAAAGAGTATGAAATTTATAAGCTTAAATTAAATGAAGCAAATAATATAAACAAGTATCTTCATAGAATAACTTTTATGTGAATTAATTATTTATATCTTTCAACAGACCTAACCAATGATAATACCTATTCTTAAACATTCTAATTAGATAAAATATTGGCAGAAGCATTTTATCTAAAATTAATTTTTGAAAAGATAGCTATTTAACAAGACGAACTTATAGATCGTGATATGTAACTGTAAATTAGGAAGAATTAAAGAGATATATAGCTAGATTAGATTTATATAACTTTTATAATAATAAGCAGCTTTAATCAATAAGCTTAATAAATAATTGATTTTACTTATGTCTAAAATTTAATTAGATCTGTGTAGATTAATAGTTAAATTCTTGCTTATTACTATATAAAAAATCTCTTTCTACGTAGAATATTAAAATAAGTAATTATAGCAAGTCAAAACCTTTAAATTAGGAAATGTTTTCATTTTTTTAATTTTAGTGATTGCTTTTAAAGGCTATAAGTCTTTTCTTTTCTAAGATTTCTAATTTTAATCTTTAAATATTAAAGCTATCTAAATGCTTTAATTCCTTTATAAGGATAAATTGGATATCCAAGCTTAACTAATTAACCTCTTTTTTCTATTTTAGTTTTTAATTATAGTTATTCTCAACTAAGATGATCTTAGTTATTCATTTCATTTTCTAGTAAAAGTTTCTTTTTCTTAGAAAAGATCATTCTTCAAAGATGCATTATATTTTGTTAATGATTTATTAAGAATTTACTTAAGAATAAAGTGATTGCTTTCCTACTATTTCTACTTATGGCTATTTCGTAAAATTATTACCTCTGAATTCCTTAATCTTATTCTAAAGTAAGTTCAAAAGATATTCACATTTTGTTATCTCTGGATTACTTAAGGCATGATTATGACAATAGAGATAAACTGCTTAGATATTAGACTAATTCTTTTTAAACCATAATAAGCATATTAGACTTACTAATAGTGTATTATCTATCATTCCTATTTAAGCATGTTACTTAACCTTCTTATTATCTCTAATATTGATTTGCTATTTTTTCCTAGTTTAGCTTTCTTAATTTCTTCAGCTCTATTTTATTTAACTATTGAGTGTATTATTTCACTTACAGATATGAACTTCAGATAAAGTATCTAAAGTAGTCTAATAATATAGTTCTATCTAGTTTCTTATTCTATTTATATAAAGGTATAAACTAAGCAAATTAAGAAAGAAAATAAGGTTAAGCTAACTTAAAAAGGATGCAAATATTAAATAAGAATGAAATAAAGCTTTTTAATTTAACTTAGAACTTGTATAATTGATTCGCGTATAGTTAGATTCAAAATTCAATAGAAAACAGATCTTAATCCTCTATTTTTTATTTCTGAGGTATTTGTGTGGAATTGTTTAAAGAATGTAGGAAGTGTTATTTAGTAATGTTTTAATGAAACTCTAACTTTAGAGTGGTCCCTGCTGGATTCAAAATCTAGAAGGAATGTATCTAGTCTGGTCGATTATCCAACTTTGTTTAGAGCTATAAATATTCTATTACTAAGTATGTTTTGGTACATATATCGGTCTCTGTTTATAAGAAAATGATTAACAGAAAACTTCCACTGGGCCATTAAGAGACCATTCAGATTGAAAAGTATGGTGAGACTTAGTTGTTCCAAAATTAATAAAAATAATAGTTTTTGCGAATTATTAGGTTCTTTTAAAGCTGTAGAAAGTATATCTAAAGCGGACTAATTTTACCTGATAGTATATATTTAAGTAATAATATTTCTAAATATTTTCATTCATGTTAGCTAACTATATCCTCCCCTACATTCTATTAACTTTTTAAACATAATGCTTTTTATGTCTACTATTTAATAAACTTGCTACAATCTTTTGTTCACAATAAAAAAGCTAAAATTGAATGATTAAGCAAACTATTGCTGGATAAGCAGCTTTAGAAATTTGGAAATATGAATATGATCTACATTCAGCCTTAACTAGCATTTATAGGAGAAATAAGAATCTTATGATCTAGCTCAATCAAATTCACTAAATACTTTAAGTTGTCAAACTATTAAGATACATTTTAATCTAGCTGCTTATGTAGACTTATTGAAGATTTAACGTTTTATCTCTTAATCTTATCATCTTTAACCTTATTTATTTTAGTGATGAACCTCATACCAAAAAATGCTTATATGAGCATTAATATTTTCCCTTATTTATTTCTTAAAATATCTACTCTTTATAATCTTAAAAATTAAAATCTGTTCATTAAATAAAGAAGTGGCAGTATGGAAGTGCTTGAGGTATTATAATAATATGGGTAAAGTATAAAGTTATAGGTGAGAGTGTATGAAAGGAGATTAAGAGTAAAAATAGTTTGCATTGAGAGATTAAAAAAATTATTCTTGTAATTGAAAATTGCAGAAACATTAAACTAAGGAACACTAATCTTATACATAATATAAGGCTCATAGTCCTAATTACTTTTTATCTCTAAGAATTAATTATAAAATTCATAATCTTTAGAGTAGAGCTAGCTTGAATTAGAAATAAAAGTTATTTAAAGAATGCATCTATGCTAGTAATGTATAGCAAACAGCTGGAATATAACAAATATTTGCAGGTTCTATCTGAAATGTAATATATAAAAGATAAATTTTTAAATTAAGTATTATGATAATATGAAAGAATATTAAATAGAAATTATAATAAATATACCAAAAGAAATAGCACATGAAGTGTATTATATGTGATAGTTGAAGAGATATGCACTCTTAGTTAGGTTAAAAGATTGTGTAAATGATAATCTCATTTTTTATTTTATTTGAATGAGATTAAGATAAAGAACTCTTGTATGAAGTTAGCTATTAAAAAATACAACATGAGGATGTAAGCTAAATAACAAACTTCTGATTTTAAACCTTTTTTAAGTTAATATTTAAAAAATGAAGATATAATCTTTAGTTTAATGAGAGAGAATTATTTAAAATTAAATAGATATATGCTTTAAAATTTATTAATGTCTTAGTATAAAAAATCGCACTAAGACTCAATTATTTGAGTAGGATAGATAAAATAAAACTTAAATCAAGATTGAGTTAAACAGACTATAGCAAATTTACCCATTAAAAATTAATATTGATAAGTGCTACCAAGAAAGGTTATGGTTAAAGGAAATAAAATATAAATCGAATTAGAGTTTTGGTGCAATTTCATAGTTAGATTTCTCTTTAATAAATTTATATGAATCTAAATTCCTTTTACATAATAGAGTAGAACTTGCAATATTTCAATTATCATAGATTAGTGGGTATAGAAAGATGAAAGATATAAAAAAGTTTAAGCACTAGCATTGTTTGATTCTCACATACTAGTTAGTCTATTAGCATATTAATTTTACTAAAAGTCCAGAAATAATGAATAACAAGGTTTTAAAATCAATTTGAAAGACAGTTAACTTAGTTCTCATATCTAAATTCTATTAATTTAGAATGAATTTAAAAGCTTAAATATTTCTATTCTCTAATTAATCAAATTTTCTCTTTATATGTTAACTTTAGTTTCCTAACATCACCAGAAGATATTATTCTCAGAGTCTACTCTAATTTATTAATTTTTTTAAAGTCTTCTACTTAGGTAGAATGAAACAGATTAAGATCAACTATAAAATTATAAATATGCTTCTTTGTTTTAAAGCTTCTATCTTTTCAGCTAATTCCGTTTAAGTATTATTTTGAGCATATTAATACGATTTGTCATAACATCACTTTATTTTAAAAATATAATTATATTTTAAAATTTGCATGTTTAAGTCCAATTTACATCTTCAAATATATCCATATTATCCATTATAGTCTTCAATTTTATCTAGGGATTAGTTCAACAGTTGGGCAGGCAATTCAGACTTTAATCTTCAATTTATCTCAAGCTATTTTCACTGTTTAAAAAGTATCTGAATTAATCCTATCATAAATAGAGACTTTCTGTGTTTCACATATATTTTGATTCTTGCTAAATCCTTTTTTCCTCCTAATTGAATTTTAAATTATCTGCTTTTATTGTTAGTTATAAGCTTAATTGAAATCAGTTTTTCATTATTTGGCTTTTTAGCATTCTTTCGTAATGTAAAATGTTTAAGTGATTTACCGATTTAAAAATATTAAAGTAAGTAAGTATTAAACTTTTAAAATCCAAATAGAAGTATGGTGCTTTAATATTTTTTATTAAATCCTTATTTACAATTTTCCCCAAAATCTCGTAATCATACCAATCTCTATTTTGTTTAATATAGCATTGATTAATTTTTTATTCTAGAGTTTATTTTACATTTAAGCAAAGGCTGCTTGAATTAATGCATCTATAGAACTTTCTTAAATCTTTGAAGTTTGAAATTGTCATTTTCATAATCTTTATTTTTTAATTGAATCTAAATAAAATTTTAATCCCATCTAGCCATTAGTCTACTATAGATTATTCTGTATATTCATAGACCTTTTTGCTTAAATGCAATTATATTAATAACTTAAAAGCTACTTTTTTACATTTCAAAGGTAGTTCTTCTATCTAACCTACTCTATTAAATCCCTTTTCTTTTACTATCCTATTAAAATATATTTTTTAGTCCCTTATCAATTATATCAAACTCCTCTAATTTAGTTTATAATTTCTTTAATATTTACTTTTTTATTGCTTACATGCTGCAAACTAACCATGCTTAAGGAAACAAAAATAGTAAAATGCAATGCTATGTGCAAGCCATTTATAAAAGAAATAAATTCCATCATTTTGCTTTAGCTACCACTGTATATAGCTCTAATACCTTCTCATTATCCCATCTTTTTATATTTCCAATATTATACAAAAAAGTATCTAAGAAATAATAGATATCTCCAACAAAACCGAGCGACTCGTAACAGGACATTGCCAACGATCTCTAACTTCTTTAGATGGGGAATCTTAATTTAGCAAAGGCTATTAATGAGCTTCTATCAACGAACTTAAGATCTAACCAAAACTATGTATTTTTTAAATCTGAAAAATCTATACTACAATAGGAATTAGCTCTAAACCCGTCCCTTTAGCAAATTTAAGGAAGAATTTCATAGACAGAATAATCGTGAAGGAAATTTAAATTCCAGAAACTCTAAGCGAAAAAAGCTCTAATAACTCAACAACCCAATGGATTTAGAAAAATAACTCCAACATATGAGACTCTCTATCAGAAAATAAAGATATACTGGTTATAGTAAGTGGCCAGACATAAAGTACAGAGTTATTACTAATTTTAATAAAAATAAAAGAGAATAATAGGAAAATAATGGCAATATATATTTAAAAGATACTACATAAGCGAAGGTATATTTATAGAAAAAATACTTCATCTAAACAAAGAAGCTCCCTATATTTAATAAGCAGTTAATTAATTAAATAGAAAATTATTGGGATTTTATCTATCGAAAAATAATCTAAAAAGCAAATACTTAAGACAACGAAGATTCAAGCAAGTTTTAGGTGAATATTTTTATCTAGCATTAAATTTTTTGATTAATAGGAAACAAAATAAAGGTGACGCTCCATTAATCTATTATAGTATGCTATTATATAATCTGACAGTTTAAATAATGTTTTTTCCTTGATTTTTCAATCAATCGGGTTGTTAAATTTATCTTAACTGAGTTACTTTCCCATTTTTTTTAATCGGATGATTACCACTTCCATTTTTCTAAGATTTTTTTTGTCTCTTATCCTTTTTGTAGATTCTATTAGTAATTATATATTTTATGAACTATATTTAAGTTCTTTAATTCTCTTAACTAACGATAAGTTTAAACTAAGCTTTTGGCATAAAAACATTTTTTGTGATATAAGCTTTTTGGCCGTTTTAGATTACTTTTTTTACTATTTAGTAGACTTTTTAAATTTAAACTAAAATTATCTTTTAAGTCCTTTTATTAGGGAGAGTCATAGAATAAATAGATTTTACGTAAAATTAAAAAATGCACTAAAAATTTGAAGGATATTGGATATCTAAAGATTAGCATATAAAACACAATAAATCATTAGATAGTGAAAAACTTTAGTAACTCATCCTTATTTATTGAACAAAGAGATAACTCTTATTAAGAGTTGGATATTTCCTAATTCTAACATATGATTAGGTAAAATAGAAGATTTTAATGAAAGCTGTTCATAAATGAGATATAGAGATAAATAAAGTAGAATAAGAAAAATTAAACAACTTTTTTAATTGGGAAAACGAGAAATTAAGTAAAGACTCAGATTTTCAGATTGAAAGATACAATTTTTGCAAATTAATAGAAGATAAAGAGAGTAAAATAAATGAAATAAACTAAAGATTTAGGAAAATATTTAATTTCAAGAGTAATCTTATAAAACTAGGATCTGAAACCTAAAAATAAAAGAACAGAACAGTAAAGAATATTATTTTAACTTAAAGAAAAACTTTTATCCAAAGTGTAAAGGCTTCATATACTAAATATCTTATATAAATAATAGAAGCAATAAAATTTAATATAAAGCAAGTTAGAGAAATATATAAGAAACAGTAAACAATTAATACAGATATGGAATCTTTTGATAAATCAATCAACCAAAATGAAAAATAAAAAGAATTTTGAATATCTATTTAAAAGTGCATCAATGAAACTTGGTATTAAGAAAACAGGATATAGCTAAGAACTTTGAATATCTAATTGATTATTAAATAAGAAGAAAGTATTAGAAATTTGAAAGGAAAATAAGTTGGAAAAAATAGATTTAGTGTGAATAAGTATTAGATGAAGTGTAAATTAATAATATCAGGATAAAAAGTATCAAGTATGAAATAATAATTTATGACTTATACCCAAATAATGATAAAATCATAATATAAAGATAAATTAATTAATAGTTAATAAGCCCAAATTTTATTTGAAGCAATAATTTGTTTCTTAAGCTGTATCAATATAATTTTACTTATGTATAAAATATGAATATTAATAGGAATGACTAAGAAAGTTCCTTTTTAAATAATAAAGTAATAATATAGAGAAAGTTATTACTAACTTTTGAAATATTTTACTATATTTTCTACATTTATAAATAAAACTAACTGATTAAAGAATAATCTTACCTAATATTTAGATAAACTTAGATTCGTATTAATTTCAAATCACTTATAACTTGCGATAGATGATATAGATTTAATACATTGGAATAGTAAATGCTATCATATATAAAGTATTAAAATTAAAAGTTACAAGTCATCAAAAGAGTTTATATATAAATAATCTTTATTCTATGAAATACTCAAATATAGACTGATACTACATTATCCATTCAAAGAATTATAAGCATCTTAAATAAAATATAAGCAATTATTTATCTAAATTACATTAAAAATAAAAAAGATATCTTTTAAAGGAAGCTAAACTTAATTAATCCTACTAATATAAATAAAATATAATATAGGCATATTTAACTACTTAATTGAAAATCATTTAAATAATACATATTAAGTTGATATAATTTAGTACCTTTCTTCATTTATTTCAAAATATAGATAAACTTATTTAAATTTAAAAGACTATAAAAAGGAAATTAAGAGATATAAGGTTAAATTTATAATTCTTGATAAATTAAGGAGATTGCAGTAGATTTGACTGAACTTAAACTTTTATTGCTTTATAGATATCAATGTAGTTTCTAGAAATTCGTAAGGCAAATCAATCTAATATCTAACATAATCTTTAGACAAGTCAGATAAAAGACTTTCCATTTTTACACATTAAAATTCCTTATACCTGTTTTAATCCTTATCTAGTTTTCGTACTCTACAACTTTCAACCCTTTCCGAATATTTAAAATTTGTTAAACGATAATGCTTCCTAAGTATATATCCAATAGCTTTAGATTTTATTTAATATCCTTAATTTTTGAATTACTTTTTAATTAATTATTGTACTATTTATTTTAATTTGGTAGTAATAAGATGCTAATGATTTATTACCTTTTAATTTAATAAAAATGTTTAAAAAAGTGTGTAATTTTCTATTCAATTTAGAGTTTATATTTTCAAGCTTTAAATTACTAGACAAATTTATAGCTAAATTTCTAAGCAAATTATATATTTCCCTCTACTCTTTTGATTGCTCTAGCATATAAAAAAATGTTCTCATTGTATGTTAAATTTATTTAATTAGGAAGAGCAAATGGCTTATAGTACTAAGCATTTTGGTTTTATTTACATTTATAAGCAATAAGTTATTATAATCATAACAAAAAGCGATAATTAAAAAAACAAAAGCGCTCATAATAATTTCTTAACTTAGATAGTTTCGGAGTTAAACTCCTCAAAATTGCGATCTGAGCTGTATTTTTGCTGTTAAGTATTATCATGTTCATTTAGTAAACTTTTAATCAAGTAATTTAATTAACAATTTTAACTAACATTGGATGGAAAAATTTTAGTTTGAATAATTTTGAATTTCCATAGTAGAAAAAGCTAAATAATTTCAGTTGCTGATTACTTTTAATTTTCTTAATAGATATTTTATATAAGTTGAAACTGATGATATAAGCTACTTCCAAACTTTATGAAAGACAATAAAGGCTATTTCAAAAAAGGGTTAGGAAAGAAGATTAAATATGATTGATAATTTTATGATAAAGCTTATGATGGTAAAGTTCTAATAAAAGTTGAATTGGTAAATTAAGTATCTCATACCATTCAAATTTTCTTTAGCTATTTTATTATTTTTAGCTCGGTGCCTTTTCAATTTTTTAATATCATTAATTAAATTCCTTAAATAGAAGGATAAAGCATTGACGTGTATCCACCTACATTTTGCTTGAGTAAATAAAATAAAAAAAATTACTAACGTGGATCCACCTAAATCGGTATAACACCCAATTTATAAACAAATATGAAAGTATAGAAGAAAAAGTCTGATTATCTATGGATCGCGTTCATGTTTCTGTTTTTATATGCTATTGGTACTTATACTACTCCAGAAAGATCAAACTAGGAAGACATCAACCAGATAACACAGAACATCAACTTTTTTAAAGTATCTTCTCCCTGGGCAATGTGAATCATTTACTGGATCGTTGACATGGCTTCAATATCGTCGATCACTGCTTTTCTTTTTATAGTAATTAAAGTTTTAGACAAAGATATATCTAATGACAGTTTCAAAAAGCAAATAAAATCGATTTCAGTCAATATGCTTGTCTTATCATTGCTACAAACGTTCATTGACTGGACTGTCTTATAAGGCATAGCTAAAGTCACAGTGGGTCGCACGAGCTTGTAGCTTATCATTCGTGATATTCTACTATGAATGCTAGTTTTCGAGTTAGGTTGGTACACACAACATAGAGCATCACACGATATCAAATTTTTATATCGTTATGGACATTCATTTCATCATTAATGGTAAAAACCAGAACATATGATAGGAATAACTAACTTTGCATTCGATCACATTGTAGAAACTTATGTTTCTATGTCAACTTCATTCTATCCTACACTAATATTTCCTATAAATTACTGGGCCAAGCTATTTATATCATTAAGTTATATGATGGTTGCAGTAATGTCTCACTGGGATAAGTTTCCATACAAGTATCATCTCAATCATCATTATTAGATTATTGCTAACTATGGAGCCCTCGTGCCAATCTTCGACAAATTTTTCGGAACATATTACAATACAGGGAAAAAGGAGCACGACAAATGAAAATTTTTGATAAAAGCTTATTTAAAAATTTAAATGGTTTTGCTTTCTTTTTTTACTATATATTTTACTTTATTTTTTCTCTTAAAAAATGAAAACTCAGCAAATTTATTTCTCTTGAGAAGGAAATTAAAGATTACTAAACGAGATTTCAGAAGATTTGAAAAAGTCATAATCTCTTTCTAAAAATAAATAAAATTAGATTTTGATATATTTATGCTTTATATTTCGGTTAAAGATGGGAAAAGTTAGAATTAGGAAATTACATTTTCCAAATTTGAGGCAGACAAATAATTAAAAAATATCGAAGGAAATGTCATCATTATGGATAGAGTAATGATTGAAAAATCTCATCCAATGCTGATCGATAAATATGGATTATAAAAGCCTTAAAATTTTCTTAATACGATAAATAATTTTTAATAAAGCAATGAAACTTATACTATCTCTAGACCGGAACAAAATAAAATTAAAATCATTTTATTAACTAAGTATTTTTTGTTTAGTTGATTAAATTTAAGTTAAATTTTATTATAATTGAATATTCAAAGCAAGCATATATATTGATTGAATGAATAATAATAACTGAGACTTAATAAAATGTAAGAAAATAAATTTTTAAAGTATAAATCGCTTTAAGAAATAAAATAGAAAAAATGTAAAATTTTTAAATTTACTCTGGAAAAAAAATAATGATACTGTAATAATTTAATACTTAGCTAAATTTATGTTTCAAATTATAAAATCTTTATTCTATTAAATATCTGGACTCTCATTTTAATTTTCTCATTTTTTTAAAATTCTACATTTTGTTAGGTCTTGATATTAAGGTCTACTGAACCTTTAATAAATTATGCAAACCTTTTTTTAATGTTTTTATTCATACAACGAAAATTTGAAAAAGTCACTGTTTTGCAAAATTCTGTACTATGACATTATTTCCTTCCATAAATAATTCTCACTTAAAAATATATTACTGTTTTGTTTTCTATTTTGCAGATCAACCAATTAAATTTTCTTAATTTCTCTTAAGTATCTAGTAAAACGATTTTTCTTCTTGAAATAATATATTCATCTAACAATTCTGTTTGATTGTAAAATTTTAGCATTAAATAATCCATATTTTTTAGTCCTCGTTGGAGTAAATTTTATCGAGCAGTGGAAAAAATCCCTAGTTTAGTATCATTTTCTTTTACTAAATTTTATATTTGATTCAGAAGATAAAAAATTTGCTGATTTTTTTCAGTACCAGATAAATGTAAAAAAAGTCGATTATGTTAAATATATAAAATAAAATAGCATCTAAGAAATTAAGACCTCTTCAACAGAAACTAATAACTCTTAGTAAGATGTGACTTTAGATATTTTCTTCCTTTAGATGGAGAATTAAGAATTAAAAAGCTGCTAGAGATCTTTATTAGCGAACTTAAGATTTAATAAACTCTATGGAAATTTTTTAATCTGAAAACTTAATGTTACGATAGGAATTGGCACTAAATCCATCATTATAGCAAATTTAACGGAGAATTTTAAAGATTATAAGAGAAATTTAATATTCTAGAAAATATAAACCCAAGCAATCCTAAATACTAAACAACCCAATGGAAATGGAACAAAATTCAATAACAAAATATATTTTCTACCGAATAGTAACGTCATGTTGACATTGCAAGCGGCCAGTAAATTAAGTACAAAGCTTTTACCAATTTAGACAAAAGAAAAAAGAATAATAAAGAATTAAATTGAAAATTATTCAAAGTTTATTACAATTATGAAGGTTCTTTACAGGTAAACAATACTCCAAATAAATAAAAAAGCTACTTATATCTAAAAAACAATTAAAAATTAAATTGAAAATTATTGGATTTTATCTATAAGAAAAAATCGAAAAAATTAAATAAGTATTCATCAAGAACTATGACAAAGAAAATCTAAGTAAGTTTGAGATGATTATTATTTTTAAACAACAAACTAATATGTGATAAATCAAATAAAGGTGACACGCCATTAATAAATTATGCTATGCAAAGGTTTGAAAGTCCAAATAAATAAAAGTTTATATATTTGTATAATACCATATTTAAATAGAAAATATAACTTTTTTTTGGAGTTTATTTATTCTCAAATCTAATAAGTTCTCTTTTAATCATAACACATTGCTAAACTGAAAAATTTATATTTAGGATGTTATATAAAAGCCCCAGATAGTAAACCATACATCTACTTCTAATATATATCATAAGTTATAATCACGATAGATAAAATATCTATTAGATAGAATTTTAGGATTTTGTTATAATTTAGCTGTTTTATATACTTTTAAAATGTATATTTGCTTAAATAACTTGTCCTTAATCCGAACTTTCTCTCTACTAAAAAGATCAGATATTTAAAATTTTAACTAGAGTTAAATGCTATTGCTAACTATGAATTTTTATGCTAATGAATAAGATTAAAGGTTTCTTAGAGGAATTCTTTCTGCGATTTTCTATTGCATGAATTATTCTTTTTCATCTTTCAATGCAAACGATCATTTCATTTTTTCCTTTTAACAGCTTCACTTTTAAATATTTATTTAACCATCATTTTCAAACTTGTCTCCAACACTACCATAACGGCCATTTCTTTTCTTTACAAGCTAGCTGAATTCTTAAAATATCAATAACACTAATTTAAACGGAATAAATAAATAATAAATAAGAATATAGTGCGTATAGCACCTCAATGGAGCGCAGCTCTTTAATAAGAATTTTAGAAGTAAAAAAGACCTTGCCTAAGTCCTCCCCAATGCTAGTAATTCCTTGTGAGTCTTGTCTTCTATAGGACCGTGATCGGAATGCTCCCTAAGAGACCTTAGTATGTCATCTTCATCATTAACGTTATTTGATGTCTCTTCAGTCTTGTCTTCTACCAAGATTTTTTTTCAGTTCTTCGTCAATGGGTTACTTCCTGGTACCAGAATTAAAATCAATCTCAATTGGAGGATTGCTCCTCTCTATTTAAAAAAGCATAATAAAAAAAGGCTTAATGGTAATAAGCATACTTTTTGTATTTATTGACTAAAATAAATAAAGGTAGTGTAAATTAGGTTTATATATTAATATGCTAAATTTTTAGTTAGATATTTATAAAATATTTAAGTATATATGCTAAAATGATATAATAAGTCTTGTGATAATTTGATAAATATAAAGTATCAATATTAGTGTACTAATTATTAAGAAAAGAGTGTTAAAGCTAAGTTTTATACTTTACTTTGAAAGAAGCTTTATATTTTAAATTTCTAATATAAGTTTCTAATCTAAATCAAGAAATTTAATTTCATTCTAACTTAAGAACACTTTTATTATAAGCTAACTTAAAGTTTTATTCCTTTGCTAATTTTATTTAACTAAAGACCTTTTTAAAATTATTGGATAATTTTAAGCATAAAAAGCTCTAAACTTATTGGTTATAACCAAAATTCTTAATAGTAATAACTATATAAAATTACAAAAGTTAGAAACTGATTCAGTAAAGCATTGATCATAGATAAAAAAATTCCATGCTGCTATTGTAAGAATTTATATATGAAAAGAAGTAACGAAAGAAATAAATTTATTGTTCCAATTTTATGCTATAAAATACTTATATCTAAGACATGGAAAATTAAGGTAAAACAGGAATTAAAATATCAAAAATAGCGAGAAAAATGAAGCTTTAAGAAGCAAAATATGACTATGCAGAAATTTTATTAGATTTAGTAAATTCTAATTTAAATTTACATAGTTAAATGGATTTTTCTCAAAGATCATAGATATGCTAAAAAATAAAAATTGAAATTTACATTAATTTTTAGAGAGAAAAAAATTATTAGAAGATGAGCTTATTGATTCATATATATAACTTTAATTAGGAACTAATAAATAAATATTAATAATTTAATGTGATATATAGATATTTTTTAACTTTAAGAATCAAAAGACCGATGGTAGCAAGATTCGATATGTTCGATTATATCTCTAAACCTTAGAGATGTTCTTAATAGGATCGAAGATCTTAAAAAACATGTCCGGACGATTAACTAACTTAGAAGAGACTTATCAAATGAGTATTCTGATCATATAATAGTCTGTTTATAGAAATTGATCAGCATAATGTCCTGTTATGTAGAGTTATTCAGAATAAAGCATGTAGTAAACTTAGCTGTCATAAAAAATTCCAAGTTAATCATTATTTTGCTAATTAGATTTTAAAATAGATATTTTATGTAAAGCATTTCTATTTTTTATTTAGTCACTTCTTTTACCATTCATAAGGATATATTTTTCACTATTTTTTTTGGTATTTCATGAGTTATTAAATCATGCTTAATGGTTACTACAGACTTCTATGAAGTTATAAGTATTTAGTATATTTTTATAATTACTTAATATGAGATCTTTTACTAATAGTTAGGGTAATCAAATTAAGAGAAGATTAATATAAAAGAGATAATTAGTATCATATTAGTTTTGATGATTTACCATTATTTAAAATTTTTAAGTTCATCTTCTTTGCATATTTTAATACATTAAATGAAAATGACAAATGCTAGTCAGAATGATGGTTATCTACTAAAAATTTAATGCATAAGTAATAATAAAAGCTGGATATGGGGGGTTCATGTCAATACTTTTAAATCTGAAGTTAGATTTTCGAAGTTCACGTGTTTCTCTTTCCACTAATCTGGAAAAGAATTGTCTAATAAACTAGGAGAAAGTATTTCTAGATTTTAATATGCAGAATTGAAAACAAATCTAACTTTTATTTTTTGATGCACTTTATTAAAAAATCTAAAATCGTTAATCATTAAAATAACTGTTCGCCTTCCGGCTTAATTGAAGTTTTAAATGAATAAAATCTATGTTCCTGCATGTTCATTCCTTGTCTTGTTCTTTTTCCTTGATTTCTCTCTTTTGACTAATCTGAGTTGAGAATTTTTTTTCCGGATTTTCCCATTTCCCGATGGGAAAAATTCCGTCGCTCGTTACTTCAGTTGCTATTAGTTTTTATTTCTCCAGATATTAATTTTTTAATAAATAAATAAATTTGATTATAGAGCGCGTAGCACTCTCGTTGGTGCATAGCTCTTTAAAAGATGTTTCATACTGACAATAATGTTTCTTACTGATAAAATTATCAGATACTGATAAACCTTGTTCAATACTGGTATAATTATTCAGTACTGATAAAAATGTTCAATACTGATATAATTTTAGAATACTCGTAATCTTTAATACTTGCTGGAGGTCCAAGGACATGGCAGGATTGTGTCTCATTGCATCACCAAACCAGAGGAAGACATCTGTCAATTATGGGTACTTAAATTCCCCACCTCTGATGAAGCTCGCAATATTATTTCTTTTTCGTTCCAAAATTAAATCTAAATTAAGCCAGTGCCGAAGGTCTAAGAATCTTATGTCTCGAGGCCAAACCAAAGCAGAGGAAAATATAAAGTCGATTATGGGTACTTAACTTCCCCAACCTCTGATGAAGACGACCTTGTTGTTCACCTTCGAACAACTATATAATAATTTGATTTAAATGTTTCGCAGCAGTCTACATCACCGCCGCGTAAAATAAGTTTGTAAAAAGTTTTCTTGATTTATGTCTTGTTTTCTTTTCCTTGGTCCTATTTACATTTCTTGTTTTCCCTTCTTCCGTATTACTAAGGTTCTTGTTTCACCACTTCTTTGATTCCATCTTTTTTTATATATATTCCCCTCTGCGCTACAATAGAGCATTTCACTTTCTTTCTTTTCTCTTATCCAATATTCTCTTTTGTATTCCTGGAATTTCCTACATTTCCTATATAGGTGTCTATAGTTACCACAGAAATAGCATTTCTTCTTAATTCTTTTCTCTCTTGTCATTTTGATTACTTGCTCTTCTTCAATGTCCATTTTCTCTATCTTAGGAATTTCTTGCACTTGGCTCTGGCTCTAGATTATTTGCTTGTTCTGCTCTTGAATCGTCTTTATTGAGTCATTCATATGTTTCATTTATTCCTGTTGGTGTTTCCAGATGTTGCCGAGCTCCCTTTCCCAGTTTGCCATTCGGAGCTCTCTTGTATCCTGTTGCTCAATCAGGTCCATTAGTTTCGTATTTTCCCTTTTAAGCTTCTTTACCTCTTGTTAGAGGCTTAGCACTACTTTAATGAGCTGTTCCACGCTCATTTATCCGGAAGGATAGACTTCCGACGTCTCCTAATGTAGAGCAGACTTAGGTTGTTTCCTTGGCTTCTCCTAAGATGCTGGGGTAAGTTCGTGGCTTTTCCTAGCCTGTTAGTACTCTTCCCTGGTTTGTGTTCCTGATAGATGAGATTCTTGTTACTTGGTAGGGGTCTGGGTTATTTCAGTTTCTGGCTTCCTCTCCTATTTCTTGGAGGTGGTGTAGAAACCTTTCTTTAAGCCTTCCATTTTCAAATTTTTTATCCAGATATTAATTTTTATTATTTTTTATTGGGGAAATTTCCTCCATAAATGTCAAGTGCTGTTGAAAATGTAGCATATTTTTCTTGCTCTAGGAAATGTCTTTTCTTGTTTCTCTATTTCCATTAGAGTTCCTTAAGGAGGCTTCTACAGGTTTTTTTCTATTAATTGGAGTCTAGAATCTAATTTTACTCGTTTTTTCTCGTCTTGTTCTTGCATTACTCAAATATCATTCTCTAAACTTGCAATTTGCTCATAAACTCCGACTTTAGCTCTTCGGTCTACCATATGGACTTCATCATCATCTTCATGATTTATAAAATCCTGACTTATTACAAATATCTCTTCCTTCTGGGAGTTTAATTCCTCTTCAAGTATTTTTATGTTTTTAATAAGTTGATAAATGCTCTGTTTCATCTACTAAGAGTTCATTTGCTCTATTTCAATATTTTCTAAATAAAAGGTAATAGGATCTATATTGAATTATCATACTTTACTTTCTTCGTTTATTTTTTATTTTTTCGTTATTATTTTTATCGATTCAGTTGAGTAGTCTCTTTTTTCAGTTTTCAATGTTGCCGTTGAGAGCTATGTTAACTTTTCTGTTCTGAATTTTTATCTAAGTTCTCACTTGTCCTTTGATGGAAGAGATTTGGTTTATTTTAATTTTTAGGAGTTAGTATTTTTTATAAATTCTTCAAATCTTTTGGATAGTTCTGGCTATTTTTATTAAGAAGAGCATTAAGTTGAAGAAGACGTGGTAAGAATATGTGTTTCTGGTTTTCTCTCCTGTTCTGAGGAGGTGGTATAAAAACCCTTCTTGAAGCCAGCCATTTTATATTGTATTTAAAAAATCTTAAAAGAAATAATCAGCAAAGAGTAACTAACTCTTAAAAATTAAAAATTAATATAAATAAACTCTATTATAGAGCACATAGCACTCCTGATGGTGCGCAGTTCTTTCAATTAATAAAATTTCTCATTGGAAGTTTCTTCATTGCTTCATTCCTTTGGAAATTCTGTCTTCTAATAGGGCATGGTCAGAGTGATGCAACAAGAGACCTAATCGTCTCTTACCTTTCAATAACCGTTATTAAATGCCTCCAGTTCTTTCCTCTTGGCTTGCCGAGATTCTTACTCAGTTTGTTGCTCCTGAAATACTCATGATACTTATGCTAAGTTAATCTCAGTTGGAGGATTGTTCCTCCTGATTTAAAATATATATACAATAATAAAGCCTTTATTTAATTTCTAAATGATTAATTAAAGCTAATAAAAGTTATAAATACTTCGATGTATTTAAATTATACAGAAGAACTTCCATTGAATTATTTATTTAAGTGAAATAATTTATTAGACATTCCTTACCTTTTATATTTATTTTTACTAGGATTATAAATAAAAATATTTGTTAAATATTCTATTTTTATGAGTGTTAAGATAGATTTATCATTTAATCTCATAATAAGCTTGATTAAGATAAAACTGAATGAATAATAGTACCCTTTACTTTTTGTTAATCATTTAGAATATCATAAATATGCTTTTTATATCTGCTAATATTATAACTTTACATGATATACTTGGAATATTTTCATTTCTTTTTTCAAAAGATTTATTGCAAATCTTCTTATCTTACAGTAAAAATTGTTTGCTTTAAATCGATTTGTATTGTATCAGTTTTATTTTAAGTCTAGTATGATTTTTTACGTACCAACTAGCATTTATTTATTTCCCCTTCTAACAATTTTATAATTCTATGCTTCTATAAATTATAAGCTAGTTGATCACTTTCATTATTCATAAGAAATTAAATTTAACTATAAATAAAACTCTTATAATCACTTAGATATTCTTACAAGCTTATTTACAAATATGAACTTTTTATTAAAGTTAGTTTATATATCACTATAAATGAATATACTTTGAATTAACAACTTTCTTTTCTTATATTTAAAGATTATTATTTTAATAACTTTAAATTCAAATCATTTAGTTTAAAAGTTAAAATCACTATTCACTCTCGTTTTTTCTTTTTCTCACTTTTAAAAATCTCTTTCTTTTCTTATTTTTATATCTTAACACTTAAAGCTATTTTCCTATCCTTTTGTTTGATTTATTTGATTCTACTTACTATTTTTATATTGGCTAGTAGCTCTTTTTTTATTAACTATCTACTAAGGATTTTGCTAATAAAGTTGATTATAATTAATAAGAATCTTCTTAAGGATATTGTATCTCTTGAATGGTTTAAATTTTTCTTTCTTCTTTTGTTTTATCTTATTTATTGATATATTTCTATATAATTAAATATAATACCATTATATCAAATATTTCATCTTTCTGATTCCCTTCACATTCCTCTTTATCCAAAAGAGATCTGGAACTTTAAATTTACAAATAGTTTTACCTTTCAAATTCATTAACTTAATCAATTCTACTTAGGTTATCTAACTTTGTTTTATTTAAACTCAAACCTTCTTCTATATCTTATAGTTTCCATTCAGCTTATTCGAAATTTCTCGGACTTTAAATAGGAACTTGCTTCTACATTTATTGCTATTTTTACTCTAATTTCTTCCTTTTCGCTTCTTATATTCCCTTTATTATTTCTCTTATCATTACTATTATACCAAATAACATTCCTACATATGTTATTATACTTGATATCACTATTATTGCTATGCCTATTTCCCGAGATATTTAAATCTCAACTGTAGAAATATCTCGCTTTTATTATTAATCTATTGAGTAAAAATAGAAATTTAAGGAAAATAAAGTTATTAACCAAAACTCTTATAGAGCCTGAACTAAGCTAAGTCATTTGGATTCAAAAGGCTTTACTTTTATGATATACAGCAGCATAACTAAACTTAGTGATATACTAAGAATGATCTGAGCTAAAGGTGTTTAGTGTAAGCTAACTAAGATAACTGATAAAAGTAATCTTCTTAGCAAAAATAAGGGATTAAACAACAAAGCTGCTTTCTCATGTTTTAGTTCATCAAACAATGAAAAATACTTTTAAGTATATTTATCAAGAACTTCCTTCTAAGTTAAAGTTTAATCGTTTGTTTTGTTTTTTAAATTAAAGAAATTCTTTATTATAAAGTAGAAACTACCTATCAGCACAATTTCCATAATCTATATAAAAAACTTACCAAACAGAAATAGGCAGCTAATGTATTTATTATGCATAGTCAATCTTCAAAGTTGGAGAAAACTATTTGAAGAACTGAGGAATATGATATTTAAAGGTTAAACAGCAAATAAAGAGATAAGGGAAATCTATAATGTAAGTATTTTTATCTAATAATGGAAATTTATTTAGTGCAGAAATATCTTTACACTGGGTTTAGTAGTATGTCTAAAAATAAAACTGATAGGATGATAATGAAATTTACTATTTAATTTTATAAAAAGGCATAACTTTTGTATCCTACATTCTTTCATTTGGCATTTTTAACTGTTTAGTTGGAATTTTCAAAGTCAAAATTTTCATTCAACTTTTTGATTAGGTTTTGACTTTGTTGATAGTAATAAGCAGATAAAATTTCTGGTTTGTTAACTTGAATGTAAGCATTTGATTAAAAAATTTCAGTTATAAGCATATATTAAAATCAATATCTTGAATAAGATCTTTCAAACACAAATATACCGACTGAAGAGATAACTCCTGAACCGATTGATCCTATATTTTGTATTTATTAGTTTTGTTAAATAGTTTCTTTTTATTAATCTGTTATATCAAAACTATCTATCGATATTTCTTTTGAGATTTCTTCTTCATCTTCTTTACTCTCTTGATTTTATTCATCTTAATTCTCTGAATTAGTGCCTTCTTCTTATTCTTCTATTTATTCCTCTTTTTATATTTCTTTTTTCTCACAAGTATTATTCATTGAAATCTCATAAGTATCAAAACATGAATAGCAAGCAATTCCATCTTCTGAGCATTCTTTGCAATTATCAATTACTTTACTACAGGATTCACAAATTCCTCTCTTATATTTATCTTATTCTGTAGTTGGACATTACTCTACACAAATATTTTATGATAACTTCTATATTTCACATTTCAAGCATTTATCTTACTCACAAGAAGTACAATTCTTATGAATTTTTTAGCATGGCTTGCAAGTATGATCTTCGTCTAAATAAAATCCACTTTAGCATTCTCAGCATTGCTTAATTTTTGGATGGCATTTAAAGCAATTCTCTATCTATAAATTGCAAGGTTTGCAAACTTAATCTCACTCATAATCTTATTCTGTTTAATCACATTTTGCATGACATTTGCTCTATGAAAGATATAAACTTTTGCATTACAAGCAAATATTTTCATCTTAACAAGTAGCACAATCTTATATTATTTCTTCGCACGCAACACACTTATTTCCTTATAGAAAATGATTTCTGAAGCATTTATCACATACTAGCTTTTCATTATTCTCGTGACATAGTTCACAATCCTTTATTTCTAAACTGCATTGTTTACAAATATTATCTTTATCTATGTCTTATTCATATTTAGAGCATTCATCTACACATTCATTTTATGATAATTTCTTATCACAAAACTAGCAAATATTTTTAGTATCATGGTAGTAATTTTTTAAGCATTCATCTACACATTTATTATTTTAGAGTTTTTAAGGTGAAAAGCAATTATAGCATTATTATCCATTTTAGGAGCAAAGCTAGCAATTTTAAATGTTCGCAGAGCATAACTCGCATTAATGAAAATCTTTTTTAAAATATCCAGCTTTACAAAGCAAGCATTCAATTCCATTTTCAGTATATTCGTTACAATTACTAAGAGCAACACTACATAGTTAGCACTTTCTATCACTATTTTTGTCTTACTCTGTACTTGAACAGTTAGTTGAGCATTTGCTTTAAGACTATTCTAACTTTAATGGATTAAAACATTCATTACAAATAGTTCCTTAGCTAATACATGCTTTGCAATTAATATCTTAACATTAATGACATTTAAAATCATTTTCTATGTAATAGCCATCACTACATTTACTGCATTACGAACCATCCAATGTACATTCTAAACAATTAGGTAAAGCTTAAGAACATGGTTCACAAATTCTATCTTCATTTATATCTTATTAAGTAGAAGGACATGAATCTTAGCATTAGCCAGAGTAAAGATATTTAGTATAACACTAAGTGCAAGTAGAAATGTCAGAACAAGTTGCACAATCATTTAGGTAATCAAAACATAAATAGCAAGTGTTACTCAAAAGGAATTATCCTGAATCGCATTACGTGCATATTGTTCCATCTAAACTGCATTAAAGACAGTTAGGAAGAGCTACATTACATAAGTCACATATATAGTCTCCATCTGAGTCTTATTGACTTGAAGAACAATCCTCTTAACAAGTTCCATCTAATCTAAGATAATAAGATGATAAGCATGATTGGCAAGTTAACCCATCAGTACAAGTTTAACAGTTAATCATGGTTTATGAACACAACTAGCATGTAAAGGGATTAGAACTTGTACTTCAAGAATCGGAGTTGCACTTGCAAGTATAATCACTTGTGTCTAAATATTAATTTTCTCTACAAGTTCAGCAATCATTAGGTCCAGTACTTGAGCAAGCTAAGCATTTTGGATCACAATTATTAACACATGAATCTATTAGAGGAGAAGTACAATAACCCGTATAACAAGTCAAAACGCAGGAACTTTGTTAAGCAAGGGTACTAAATTCTTAGTTAGTAAATCATTTATTATATCCCCAAAACTTTAAATCTTACATTAATCCTTTAAAATCCTCATTCCATTAATCATCTTTTCCAATTTTAATATAAGATGAAGAGTTTAATGTAAGTCAATGAGTATTTGATGCAATTTTGCATTTGTTAGTTGTTTACTAATAGTATTGTATACTATTACAAAATGATAGTTATTTTTAATCATTCATTTGAAAAAGTTGGAAGTATCAAATACCACATCCAATATTACGATTATTATATCTTATATAGAATGCAAAATGCCATGACTATTATAATTTATTTTAACTACTTGTCTATTCCGCTGAAAAAAATATTCACTTATTTCCTGTATAAATTTATATTATATTGTTAGTGGTTTCTTGGCTACAGCTTGTTATTTTTAATCACCCAGTTACAGCTCATGAAATTTATGAGTCAACTCCAGGATCATAAGAAAACTATGCAAAAGTAACAATTATTGCAGAACCGGTAAACTACGTAGGACTATTAGCGTCTAAGAGTTAAAGGAATTAAGAATTAATAGTTTATAGATAAATGAGGATAATTAGAAGCATCCACATTTTATCTTTAGCTATCTACTTAGAAATAAATTAAATTAGATTACTTTAGTTTAAAATTAAATAGGTAAAAACTATAAAGCTTAAGATTATACTTTAAAAGAAAATATATCAGACTTTGCATCAACTTTAAGTCTAAATCTATAATAAAATAGCTTGAGTAAATAAATTAAAATGAGCAAGCTCTTTGATAAATAGAAATATTAAGGTATAGCAGCTTAAATAACTCCTTTTAGTAATTGCATTCCATTTCACAAAAAGGATGATAAAATGGATATAAAAAATAAATTTAAACAAAGTGAGGGTAATAGAAAAAGCTATGATGTAGATAACTATACATAGCTAGATGAGATAAGCTATTTTTACTATAAAGCAAAAGATAATAGGGAATATGTTTATAATAGTGATTATATAAATATTACAATGAGGTTGGATAGAGAGCTGGTTTTAGATGAAGTACTTAAATAAAGAATTAATATAGATAAAATAATTAAAAAATGTTGAGAATTTCTAAAAAAGAGATAGAAGAGAAAAAGGTTTTAGAATATTAAAATTTAAAGTAGAAACACTTAATACATTATAGGCTTAGGAAAATAAAAACTCATACTAATAATTTGTATGAATTGCTATGAAGTATTGTAATGATGATATATCATGTATATTAAAATAAATGTAATAAACATAAAATATTAATTAGAGACTAAATTAAGATGTAATAGAACATAAAAACATAAGAATGACAGGTTTGGAGTTAAATTCCTCCTTGTCTTATTTATCTTTTAGAATATTTATAAATAAAGGAAATGATGCAATTTATTTAAAAATAAGAAAAAAAGTAAAAGGAAATTGAAGAAATATAAAGGTGATTATTTACTAAATTAAACTAATTTGAATGTAATAAGATAGTTAGAAGAGTTAAAGGAAGAAATATAAATTTGACAGCTTAAATAGACTATAATTAGATATCGCTTTATTTCTGTTATTTTTAGCTTAGTTTATTTCTTTTTTAGATTTCCTTTCTAACTTTTAAAAATATTCTTCTGGTATTGATAAAAATCTCTTATATGTCTCTAGATTTAAGGTATAGAATGATAGTTTTAGCTTTATTAGCTCTTACCTGTATATTAACCTTTTATTCTTCATTTTATTCATAAAGATATTATTTTTTATTCTTTCTTTAATTTTCATTATGTTAATTTGATTTTCTTCAATTTAAGGGTTTAATACTTCAGTTTTCTTAATTAGAAGCTACTTTATTTTAAGTATCTACATTTTTTGGATTTTGGTTGCTTTGGATTCAATTATAAGTTTATTTTTTGAAGTTTTTCATTAAGTTCCAAACTTATTTGCCTAGTATTCAATAGAATATTAAGAGTTAACTTAGTTTTATGATGAAATAGAATTACTTTAGGATTGGTATGCCTTAATGTAGAACTTTAAAGTCATAAGAGTTTTCCAACTCCTTACTCTTACTTATAATTTCTTATAGTGCATTCCAGTAATTTAGAGCGAAGCAAAGCTGTCTTGTTATTGTTCTCAGTTGCTCTTTTTCAAGTATATCCATTTTAAAATTAATTAGTCTTCTTATTATAGCAATCTCATTCTAACCTATGCACAAATATCTTCTATTTTAAGTTTTTTCCTGGATCTTTTTAAAATGATAGGCAAAGCTAGCTTCCTTTAAATAATTGACAAAGCTTCTTAAATCTTCGAAGTTTTATAATGATATCAATCGCTTAACCTCAGTCAGCTTTTAGAACTTTAGATAAAATTTGAATTGCTCATTAAATAGGCTAACCTAGATCTCTTCAGAATAAATAATATAAAGCTAGAGTTTTGTATTCAAATGTTAGCTTAAGAACCATAATATTAAATTAGAAAGACTGATATCAGCTTTCAAGTCTATTTAATTGAATTCCTTTTTATTCTCTTAACTAAACAGACTTTTAAATCCTTTAATAGTTAAATTCAAACCTCTACTTTTAGTTAAAACTCTATTTCCCCTTACATTCTATTATATATTTAATATACTTTAAAGACTAGAATAGCTTATAAAGCAAGGCTATTATATCAGTATTATATGGAAGAAACATTAGCTAAGATAGTGATAATAAAAGCTTTAATTAAGATTATGAAATTCTTAGTACAGATAGAAACCATAACAGGCTATTTAACTATACCTCCTTTAGAAATTCAATGGATAATCAATAATTAATAGAGGCTTATTCACTTTAGTATAACTTTAACCATAATTAGGGATGCACAATCAGATTAATAAATAATCCATTTCTTATGCAGTAAATATCCAGATAAGTTATCTAATATTAGGAAAGACTTACTTCTTTCATCATCCATTTGTGAATAACAGCGATTTATCAATGTTCATTATATTTCTAATTCTCAGTTTTATTAGTTCATCCTTTTGCTTCTTAACTTTAGGCAAAATAGTAAGAAGTAAAGTTAATTTCTTAGTGTCAAAATGATAAAAAGTTCTCTTAGCCTTCATTTTATTTCTATTCCTTCACTTTTAAATGTCTTACGTCAAGCTTCTTTCTCTTTACTATATTTACCTATTTTTTAAATTATTACTAGCAGGTAATTTAATACCTAATATCTAATATTGTTGCCTAGCTTCATTACTAAAGCTGAAAATTTTAATCTTAGAAAAATAGCAAGAAAATGAAATTAGACTTATACAATTAAAGCTTTGCAAGTTAAATAGAAAACCTTGGTAACCAAGTTTGTAGTTTGAGCATATTAATTACAATAGATTTAGATGTAAGAATTCGCTAAGATAAAGCTACTACTTAATTACTTATTTAGGAAGCTAATAAAGTTAGAAAGAGGAAAGGTAAAAGCTATTGATATAACAAGTTTACTTTGTAAGAAAAGCAGTTAACATAAAATTGAAATAGATTGAAGTATTTAAGCTAAAATTCCAGTTTTAGATAAAGGTTATGATGCATTTTCAACTATTCAGAGATAAATAGAACTTATAAGTAATTCTCTTATGAATATAGATAAAATCTATCTCACTCATTCTTTAATTACTCTAAATCAAACTAATTTAAGAAAAGAGAAAATTCAACGTATTTTTAGAAAAGTGAGAATGATAGAAGTAAGTCAATCTTTACGAACAATTAAGTGCTGATTATGAAACTTTGTAAGATTTCATCAAGTTAATTTAAGGACTAAAAGTTGATTTTAATGGGAAAAAATCCGACTAGGACACACAAGATTTAAATGATCAACTACTTTCAAATATCAAGCTTCTTTTCTTAGTTCCATAAAAAACAAATTTTAAGACAAATTTGATTAAAAGTCAAGCACGGATGAAATCTGACTATGAGCGACTTTATATTATTTCAAAATCTTAGATAAAGATATAACATATTTATAAGTCCAGAGTTTAATTAGCTCAAATTAATTTATCCTCAACCATCAGCATAAAGTGATAATTAATTAATCTATTTCTATTTATTAATTTAATTTCAATCAGAGTATTTAAGTAAATTTTCTCCTAATTTAGCAATAAACTCAAATTTATAATAGCAACTCTTGATATAAAAAAGGAGCATTTAGTAAGCTATATCTTTATTTTATATTCATCATTTGTATTTACTTAAAAAAATAATATTTCAATATCTATTATAGAGGAATGGGGATCTTTTTATCTATTGTTATTGGATTTTAAATTATCTTTCTTTTATCTACTTTGAAATTTATCAAAATACTTCAGTTTTTCTTTATTAATATCAATTTGATAACTAGTTAGAAGGTAAGGTTGCTTAGTAAAGATAATCTTAGGATTAATTAATATTGAAAGATCACTCAATTATTAGAGCTTCGTAATTATTTTTATTCGCTTTAACTATTTAAAAGCTCTTTATCTTTAAGCATTTACATCTAAATAAAATTGTTATAATTGGTCTTATTCTTCTTTAATATGCAATATGCTATTAATAGCCCTTTTAATATTTCTTTGGACTGTCATTCTAAATAACTATTTCTTCTGCTTTTAATTAATTTTTCCTTTAAAAGCATTTTAATTGTTTTTCACTATTATGAGTATTAACAAAATAGAGAAGCTTAGCTTTTAAGTTACCCAATATCACTCTAAAATTTTATTTTAGTTAGACTTAATGAGATTTAATTATAAGTGTAAGAAAACTAAGTGAGAATCTTATCTTATCTAATTCTTAAGTTCGAAACTCTTAACTTCTTAATTAATTTTCCTTTCTAACTTCTAGTAGCTTAGTAATTACACTCCTAGTATATCTTATGACTAATATAAAACTATAAGCAAATAAATTAAGGAAGCTTTTAGTATTTTACTAAAGCATCATCTATTAATCATTTCTTTTATGAGATCAGACTTTTGTATATGCTAGTGTTATTGATATTGATATAGAGTATTAAATTATAAATAAAGTAGATCTTGATTTGAGAGGATTAAGAGATTTCCTTATATGCTTTAGAAATGCTTCTTATATAATTGGTTCCTTGGAAGTCAAAATTGAATCTTTAACTATAAATATTGCTGTTATGTAATTATTAGCAGTAATGCAATATCAAAGGAGATAAATAATAAGCTTAGATTTAATAATATACTTTAATAGATTAAGATTAAATTAATCATGCTTATTTATAATTGAATGAAATGCTGATGTAAATGAAAAAAATTTAGTTTTATACTTTTTGCGTTTTTTGGTTTTATAATGGTTATTTTAATTTTCTAAAAAGGAATCTTGTTTACTTATTTTTATTTGTTTAAAGAACTTTATCTTCAATTTATTTAGTGACCTCTGTTTGTTATTTTAATGGATCAAACCAACTCTCTACATCCATTTTGTCTTTAGGATGTGAGAAATATTAAGCAATTATATTGAGTGCTATGAAGACGGAAGTGGATGCTCAATATGTGATCTATATTGTGTACTTGAGAAAGTTGGTTCATGCTGACCGTGCAACGCTATAGATAAAAATTGTGTCTTTGCTCAGACAATTAAACATGCATTTAGTGTAATAATCCTTTAAAGCTATCTTAAAACTAAAGTCTTTCTAAATGTCCTTTTACAGAATAAGATAAAGAAGGTGATAGAATTTGCAAATTATATAGTACTGCATTAAGTAATTGTATCGAATGTATTGAAGATGGAACTTAATGCTTGCTTTGGGAAGTTGACTATTTTATAAACAGTTTTCATTATTTTGAGTTATGTTTTGTGAGTATTAAAGATTGGTAGTTTTGTTTCTAAGATGGACAAGCATACTAAAAATACATTTCACCTAAAAAACTTTAAAATAATAAATATACTACTTGTGAAGAAGTGGTTTAAGATTGTGCTATTAGTTAAGATTAAAATGTTTTCTTATATTATAAAAATTTATATCTTTCATAAAACAAATATCCAGTAAAATGTGATGAAAAGGGATAAAATTACAAATGAGATTAAGTTTGTAAACCTTGCAATAAAGAGATAGAGTATTGCTATAAATGTCATCAGAATTTAAAGCAGTGCTATGAATGTTAAAGTGGATTTTATTTAGACAAAGATAAAAATTTGTAAGTTTTGCTAAGAAATTCATTAGAACTGTAATTTTAGTGACCAAGATAAATGCTTAAAATGTGAATTAGAAGTTATCATAAAATACTTGTGTAGAGTAATGTCGAGCAACAAAGTAAGACAATTAAATACCGGAATATGCAATCCATGTAATAAAGTAATAGAAAATTGCAAAGAATGTTCAGAAGATGGAAGTAAATGCAATTTATGCTTTTAAACTTATGAAGATTCAATAAACATACTTGTGAGAAAAACGAAATATAACAAGAAAAAGAATATTAAGAAGATCAAAATTAAGAGATTTATGATGAAAAAACTAAAGAAAATAAAGAAGATTAAAAGGGAAACTCATAAGAAATTTCAATAGATAGTTTTAATATATCAGTCTAGTAAAATGAAGCTAATTAATAAAGTTAATAATTACAAAATTCAGGATTTATTGGTTTAGTAGTAATATCTTCAGTCAGCTTAGTTATGCCTGGAAGTATTTCTTCTGGCTATTTATTTTAATATATGTTTATAATAGAAAATTTTTAAGCAAATGCTTATATTCAAGTTAATAAACCAGAAATTTTATCAGCTTTATACTATCAACAAAGTCAAAACTTAATAAAAAAGTTAAATTAAAATTTAGACTCTAACTATACCAAACAAATCGTTAAAGATATCAAATGATAAATTCTAGGATACAAAAGCTACGCATTTTTATAAAATTTAATAATAAACTTTATTCTCCTCTTGTCATTTTATTTTTAGACATTACTAAATCTAGTGTAAAGATATTTCTTCGCTAAATAATTTTCTAACATTAGATAGAAATACTTACATTATCGACTTCCCTTATCTCTTCACTTGCTATTAAATTCAAATATCATATTCCTCTATTCTTCAAATAGTTTACTCCAACTTTGAAAATTAATGATACATAGTAATCACATTTGCTGCCTATTTCTGTTTGGTAATTTTTTTATATAGATCAATGAAGTTGCATTGATAGTTCGTTTTTACTTTGTAATAAAGTATTGTTTACTTAAAAAGCAAAATAAATCCTCAAGCTTCTGATTATAAGGAAGTTCTTGATAAATATACTTAAAAGTATTTTTAATTGTTTGATGAACTAAAACATGAGAAAGCAGCTTTAATTTGTTATTCCTTATTTTTACTATGAAGATTACTTTTGGCTATTGCTTTAATTAGCTTATACTAAACAGCTTTAGCTCAAATTATCCTAAGTATACCATTAAGTTTAGGTATGCTTCTGTATATCATAAAGAGTAAGCCTTTCGAATCCAAATTACTTAATCTAGTACAGACTTCATAAGAGTTTTTGTTAATAACTTTATTTCTTTCAACTTTAATTTTTGCTCACTAGATGATTAGTAATAAAACCGAGAAATTTCTTCAGTTAGTCCCTAAAGTTCACAGTAAATAGGTAAAGCAATTATAGTGATATCAATTATAATAACATATGTAGGAATGCTATTTGGTATAATAGCAATGATAAAGGAATAATAAAGGGAATAAAAGAAGCAAAAAGGAAGAAGTTAGAGTAAAAATGGCAATAAGTAAAGAAATAAGTTCCTATTTAAAGCTTTTTATTCTTTGAGTAAGTTGAATGGGAATTGTAAGATCTAGAACAATTTTGGAGAATACAAAAAGCAAATCAAAATGGCATAAATAGTACTGATTAAATCTATTAAATTAAAAATCAAAGCTACTTTAAAATAAAATCACTAGTCCTATTTAACAATGAAGAGTGCGAGAATATCAGAAAGTTGAAATGCTTGATTTAATATTGCTAAATTTAACTATTTAGGAATATATAAATTAATAAGAGAAAAAATACATAAATTAAGAATAGAAAAATGTATAAAAATAGCTATATAAAATGAAAAGACAAAGAGATTTTTTGAAGAAAGTAAAAGAAAAAACGAAAGTGAATTGTAATTTTAACTTTAATTGCTAGACATGAATTGAAAGCTTTTAAATAATCTTCTTTAAGGAAAGGAAAATAAATAAGTTAATTAAATTTGTATTTATTTCTAATAATCTATATAACAAACTCTTAATAAAAGGTTTCTAATTCCAAATAAACTTTTATAAAGTTGCAAGGGATTATAAGATTTTTTTATTTAGTCAAATTGAAATTAATCTGAATAATGATAGTATTAGCCAATCTTAATAATTTAAAGAAGTATAGAAACATAAAATTGTAAAAAGGAAAATATATATAAATGAAGCAAATACATATCATCATAATAAAATAAACTTAACTAGTTGGCACTTCGTAAATCAATCTTAAAATAAATACTTATTGATGTAAAATAAGAAGAAATCTAATTAAATTTTTGAAAAACCAAGCAAAATATCCTAGTTATCCTTTTAAAAGTTAATGTAGTAGTAGACATTCTGTTATATTTATGATATGTTAAGTGGATATCAAAAATAAAATGGTTTACGAATTTTCATTTTAATAATAAAAGTAAAGCTTTCAAAAATTAAATTGTAAGCCTTAACATGCATAATAAAAGGGAATTCAACAAATATATTAATTCAAAGAATTTGATCGAAATAAATAAAAAGACAAGATATATTTAATAAGCTATTCTAGTTTAATCAAATAACTTAATCAAAATTACTTTCTCTTTTTAGCAATTTCTTATTCTTTCTTTATTTCTCCTATTAAACTTCATTTTAATCAGCTTTTTCTATAATAAATAAATTTGATTATAGAGCGCGTAGCACTCTCATTGGTGCGCAGCTCTTTAAAAGATGTTTCATACTGACAAGAATGTTTCTTACTGATAAAATTATCAGATACTGATAAACCTTGTTCAATACTGGTATAATTATTCAGTACTGATAAAAATGTTCAATACTGATATAATTTAAGAAACTCGTAATCTTTAATACTTGCTGGAGGTCCAAGGACATGGCAGGATTGTGTTTCATTACATCGCCAAAGCAGAGGACGACATGTGTCAATTATGAGTACTTAAATTTCCCACCTCTGATGAAGCTCGCAATATTATTTCTTTTTCGTTCCAGTATTAAATCTAAACTAAGCCAGTGGCGAAGATCTAAGAATCTTATGTCTCGAGGCCAAACCAAAGGAGAGGAAGACATAAAGTCGATTATGGGTATTTAACTTCCCCAACCTCTGATGAAGACGACCTTGTTGTTCACCTTCGAACAACTATGACGGTTTTAAAAAAAATATATATAATAATTATATAATAAATCTACTTATTTTATTGTATTTTAAACTTCATGCTAAGTTTCCATATTTTTTTATATTTAGTAGTATACAATAATCTTTAAAATAAATTGAATAAAACTAAAACAAATGGAATGCTTTTAAGTTTATTTTTTAAATTTAACTTATATTAAATAACTATAAAGTTTGACGATAGTAAAAAGGAATAAAAATGTAAAAATAAGGATTCATTTATTATATTCATATAAAAAGTTAAAAAAAGAGATATTAGATAATATTTTATAATAGATAAAAATCCAAATCAATTCGCAATTGTTTTTTCTGTGCGCTAACTTGAAAATTAGTTTTTATAAAATAAAAAGAGTAACTATTAATACAAAAGATAATATTATTTGAGACAAATTATTTATATATTGGCTTTAAACTAAAAATTTATTTTGTGAAAGGTTATTTTATTTTTTCTATTTTTAAAGTAACTTTCTTTCATATTCTTTTTATTAGCTTTATTAACTTTTATATTTCGACTATATTTTATTGTTTAAGTTTTAATCGATCCTATTTTATAAATTTTGATAGACTTATGGTTTCTTGCTGTTATAATTATTTAACTTCTTTTAACCTTATGATAATATGGTTTGAATTTTCCTATTATAACAAGATATAAGTGAACTTTTCAGTTAAATTTACATAATTTTAACAAGATTGAAACTAATAATGATAAATTAGCTGTATTCTTTCTTTAATAGGAACGTCATTATTTAAGCTTTTTGAAAAATTATAATAAAAGCTCCTGAGTCCGATTAAATTCTGATTATTCTTGTTTAGAATTCTAAATTTTCTTCTAATTCTTTTTTAATAAGATCTTATAATATCAATTTATTTGTTAATCATCCTAACTTTCTATTTCCTTTTTATCAAGCTAATTTTACTTCAAGATAGTAAATTACTAGTTTTATCTACAATATTTTTATTAAATTTAAGTTTTATCTTTTTCTTTTACTTATCATTTTTTCCATATTAGTCGTCTCTAATCATACAAGATTCATCATCTTTTTTATAATTACCGCTCTTCCATATAAACTGCCTGTAAGGTATCTCCAAAATTCCACTTCGCATTTCTTAAATTATTTTTGAAAATTTAGGTATCCACTTGCTCGAGTAAATATCTGTTTTTTTTTAGTTTGCGAAAAGGTGTGAATTTAGAAGAGAAAAATGAATTTAAAGAAGATAACTTTAATAAGAAAAGCATTTAAATTTTATTCTAGTAGTATTGGTTTTAATTCAAGAGAGCCTTGCTTAAAAATTGCTCATATATGTCATTATTCCATTTTGCAAATACCATCTAACTGAAATTTCCTTATGAGCGGGTAGGAGATAGTTGCTTGTCCGAGAGAGTTATACTTAATAATTAATATTAATAATGCATTATAAACTTCAGATTAAAAAAATTTGACATATTGGAAAAATTTTAAATAGAATTAATCAAAAGCATTAAATAAATCATATAGCTAAGAAAATTTATAATTATTATATTTTTCAAATTCCTTTTTTTACATATTTTTTTATAGTTCATATAGGAGTGTATTAATTTATGTTTTAACTTTTATTATTCAAAATTACATTTTTTTTAAGGGCACGCTGGATAAAATTTTATTATATATATTTTTTAAAACCGCCATAGTTGTTCGAAGGTGAACAACAAGGTCATCTTCATCAGAGGTTGGGGAAGTTAAGTACCCATAATCGACTTTATGTCTTCCTCTCCTTTGGTTTGGCCTCGAGACATAAGATTCTTAGACCTTCGGCACTGGCTTAGTTCAGATTTAATACTGGAACGAAAAAGAAATAATATTGCGAGCTTCATCAGAGGTGGGAAATTTAAGTACTCATAATTGACACATGTCTTCCTCTGCTTTGGTGATGCAATGAAACACAATCCTGCCATGTCCTTGGACCTCCATCAAATATTAAAGATTACGAGTATTCCAAAATTATATCAGTATTGAACATTTTTATCAGTACTGAATAATTATACCAGTATTGAACAAGGTTTATCAGTATCTGATAATTTTATCAGTAAGAAACATTCTTGTCAGTATGAAACATTTTTTTTTAAAGAGCTGCGCGCCAATGAGGTGCTACGCGTCTATAATCAAATTTATTTATAAATAAATAAATAAATTTGATTATAGAGCGCGTAGCACTCTCGTTGGTGCACAGCTCTTTCAATATTAATATTTAATATTAAGAAAATTTTCTCATGTTTCTTGTTAAAATTCTAGAGGTCCGATGAGTCATGTCAGTTTCTCCAAATGGGGAATCTTCTTATTAAAAATTATTCTAAAATCTTGAGTCAAATGCTTCAGTCTTCTTGAATAAGGTCCAAATAAGTATAATTATTAAGTCGGTAATTAGAAGGTCCGTCAGTCAAACTTTCATACTGCTAGAGAGAACCCTCAGGGTAAGTTAGGTATGTCTCAACGGAGCTTATCCACCCTTCCCCTTTTTGCATCTAGTGCGAGATTACTCGTAATGCAGTATACACTGAACCAGATTACCTACTAATTTGACTGACGCGACGACATCCATTTTATAATATATATAATAAATTAGTTTAATACAGATAATAAATGGGATTTTTTTAATTTGGATTGTATAATTATAATTAAATAATTTACATAAGTCAAATAAGAGATAAAGATTAAGCTATATTAATTAAAAAATTTTCTAACTAAAAATTGTAAAGTTTGATATGTAGAAAAATAATAAATTTAAAAATCTAAAACATGCAAAATATCATAAAAATAGATAATTCACTTTACTAAGAGAGTTATTGGATAATGCTTCTGATTTATTTCAGATATTTCTTTTAAATAAATTTAAGTTTATTAATGTCAAACTTCTCTTACCATTTGATTTCTTACATCTTCTTATTTTTCGTCATCGCTTCTGAAACTTTCTTTTTAATCAACTTACGGCTC
This sequence comes from Loxodes magnus, assembly GCA_946699065.1. Lineage (NCBI taxonomy): Eukaryota > Ciliophora > Karyorelictea > Loxodida > Loxodidae > Loxodes > Loxodes magnus. Next base: position 46,740 of record CAMPDV010002002.1, on the reverse strand, counting down.
TGTTTGATTTGATATGCTTTTTCTAAGAAGTAATCGTCTTTTACTTTACCAATTCCCGTGCAAAATTTAAACTTGAAGATCTATTTCTGATTATTAATTTGAATAAAATGTAAGCTATGTAGGTTAATTGTATTTTATTAGTCTTTATAAATTTTTACCAGGAAATGTCTGTGCACTGGCATATCTCTATAACATAAAGTTGCTTCTTAATAAAACTAGCTTCTTATCCTCCCACCTATATCATTCTCAATCGAAAATTAGTTGAAAATCATGATTTAGTTGTCGTAATTATCCATAAATTGAAATTTCTTTTTTACTTACTGAAATATTATAATTATTAATTCCAATTGAAATTGAAGAATTTTCAATGTCAGATTCTGGATAATTTGTAGCTTATTTTCGTATTTTTAAATAAATGCGGAAAAAGCTTTTCTTCATAATATATTCAAATAAAGTCAGGTTAAAGTTTATGTAACTAGATTCATTAAAAACAGAGATAGGTGACTGTAAAACTTTTCTTGTCATTGTATGCACGTTCTTGTTTATTTTTTTCTTTCATATCTATAAGCTTCTCATTACAGTTGAAGAAACTAGCTTATTTCCATGATTAGCGTTAGGCGATGTGAACATACTACAAAGCATTTTAAAGTAATAGAATAACATTCTTATAACAGCACAGAGTATAAATACACTTTTCATCAACTCCAAATAGCTTTTAATTTTCTTTTTAACAGTGATAAATCAAATTTCCTTTTTCAAGGAAGATGACTCCAAAGTATGTCCCTTAACTCCTTTATCTGCCCCCAGTTTTCTGATTAAATTATAATTTTTAGCTGTTCTTTTTAAGAAATTGGATAGTTTCACATTTTCTAGTAAATAAAAAAATATATAAAAAGTTATTAAAATAGCAGAAGTAATCAAAAATATCAATAATAGAATTAAAAATGTGAGCCAATTCAGCTTATTAAGAAATTTAAATGATCTCATCATAAAAAATATTTTTAAGTGCTTTAAAATAATTAAAATTTCTAATAAGTTATAAGAATTTACGAATCAATTTTAGTAGTTTTAATTTTTCAATATAATATGTGTAAAAAAATAATTTTCCTTTAGATAAAATTTAATAAATTATTACTGGTTTATTAAGACTAAGGATTAATTAATTAATTTCAACTATAAAAGTTTTTGGACCAGAAACTCCTTTCCAATTGCACAGACCCGACGCTCTCTTTTTATGGAGTAACGGGGATATCCTGTTGTGCTCCAGGCACAGCTGCTAGGGAGCTCCATCGCTATGAGCAGCCAGGCTTCAAGCCAATACCAAGAGCGGATAATCTCAAAGACAATGTTCCCTTCAGAAAATAACTCTGACCAGGAACTTTCTCAGCGACAGGAAAGGAACTTGTTCTTAGCCATAAAACCAGAAAGTGTTGTCACGAAGGTCATTCTCAGCTCCCATCATCTTTTCAATTTTAAGACTAAGGATTAATAACCTTTTTTTCTTAATTAATAAAATTTTAAATTATAATTCTTATATTATATGCAAAAATGATATCATTTTTTCATATAAAAGTAATATCAGTCACAAAATGGGGAAAATAATATTTCTAGTAAATTTTTTTTTATAATAAATAAGAAAAGAATCACATATATCAGATTTTTAGTTGATAATTCTTTCGATAAAGAAAGTATTTTATTCAAAAATAGCTATGTATATGATAATTATTAATTATCTATAAAGGGTATTTCCATATTTATCCGTGATTACATTTGCTATTAGATAACTCGTAATGCAATTTACAATTCATTTGATTACTGAACAGTTGACTAGATTATATCATTTTTTATATATATAATGTTGTATTAAAGAAACCAATGTACAGCTTTATAGAAAATTAAGAGAAATCTTGGAAGAGACAATCCAACAATCAATAAGGAGAAAGAAAAACTAAATCTTATGTAGAGAAAATGGAAAAATTTACAGGAAAAAATCGAATTTCGAACCGGTAAATTTTGGAGAAGGAACTAGAACCAAATAAGGTGTGAGAAGAAAGACAAGGGGAGCAAGATTCAAGAATTTAAAGACTAGAATCAATCAAGAAAATTCAAACTTTAAAGCTTCTTTTAAGCGGCGAACTTGATTGTCTCTGCTAAACAATTCAAATTTAGATGATGGATGAATATATCAACTAGCATGTAAACAATATTATTTTGAGACATTATAATAAAGAGTTATGAATAAGCTGCAGATTAATTACTAAATATTCGAACAGAAAAATAAAGAGAAATGAGAATAAAAATAATATTATATTATTTAAATTTGATTTAATATATTATAAAATATTAGATAATTATCAAATAATTTGTAACATAAGTTTTGACTCATTAAATTAGTCATTATATCCTTTCTGGAAAAGTAATTTCTGCTTATATAGAGCAAAGGCAAATTTAAATATATTTTCGAATGTACTTACGATTTGGATTTACTTAGAATATTTTTATCTTTATCTATTTTATTATTAATATGAGCAATAAAATCAACTTATTTATCTATTTTCACTCAAAATATTTATCTGCTACACTATCATTAAAAATTATATTAGTATCTTTATAATTAAATCTTTTATCAATTTTCTTTTTATTTTCAACAAACTATTTTAGTTAAAAAATCGCAAATTTTTAAATTTATATAGTTAAGTTAAGGTTGTCTAAAATCCTTTAATACAAAATTTTATATTTTCAAAAAATTTAAAATTTCCTATAGTAAATAAGCTAAATAAATCAGAAAATACAATAAAGTTTAATTCTTTTATCATTATTTAATTTTAAGCTTTACATATTTTTATTAGAATTTGAGAAATCTTATCTAAGTAAAAAATTTTAATATCAAACTTATTTAAAAATGTTAAGAAGCTGTATAAATGGTAACAATAAGAAAAATGTTAGAAAGATTTATTATAGTAAAAAATATAATCTGTTTAAGATGTAGCAGTTATACATTATATACTTTTTAGGCATGCTAATGTAAATTTTTAATATAAAATAAAATAGAATATTTTCTAAAAAAGTACCAAAAGAATTAATTATTTACATTTTATAGAGCTTTTAATAGCATTTCTTATCTTTATTAAGCTTAAAATTTATATTTTAATCAGTTAAATAGGAGTGTTTTAAGCAAATTTATTATGTTTTTATATTTCTAAATTTTAAAAGCTGAAATTTTAATTTCTCTTTTTGAATATAAGTACGATATACATAACGTTTAGGCTATCAATTTCTTCTTCTTAGATATTTTCTAGTATAAATCTTTCAAATTTTTCTTAGATCTCTTTTTTCTTTAATAGTAGGTAATTTATTTTTGTTATCTTTTATGTTTTTCTATTTTTTCTATTATCTTTACCTAAATAATACCAGGTCTATGGTCCTCTACCACGTATGAGTAATAAAAATTACTTTTTATCACCTTTTCTCTCATTATCTCTTCAATTAAAAATCAATCTATATTACATTAATTGCTTTAATAAGCAAAAGTCCCTATTTCAATTGGATCTAGGCATATTAAATTATTCTGTTCCATGAAATTTAGCATTTTCTTTCCAGCTGAGTTTGTTTTCTTTAATAATCATTTCTCTATGTGCGCATTTCAATCTCCTATGATAATTACATTAAGTCCTTTTTCTATTGTTTATAGTTTAAATTCATTTATTAAGTTATAGAATGGCTCATATTATTAGTTGTTATTTGCCACAGGTGCATATATATTTATGACTGCCAATTTTCTCATTTATTAAGTGGCCATCACTCTCGCTCCTCCAAAAAGTGTCACCTGGTTGACTTCATTCTAAATTTCTCTAATCTCCTTACATTTGTTATTTCTAATGTAGATTGCTACTCTTTTCCCTTTTTTTTATCCATCATTTATTAAGTTTTTATATGCTATATTACATATATCTTTTTATTCTCAATCTAAATCTCTTATATTGCCATTGTGTGTATTCTTTTTTTAGTCCTTAGTTTGTCTAGTGCCTCTTTTGCACTTCTAACTCCCTAACATTTGCTTTCCCTATTTTTATGATTTATTCTTATTCTTCTTTTTCACCCATCTCCTCTGCTTCCTCTTCACAACTTTCTTCTTTTTATTGATCTTCCTTCTCCACCTTTCTTTCATCTATCTATCATTCTCTTCCATGTTCTCTTTATTATTAGTTCTTTCCCCTTTTTTATCTTTTTCCACTTATTATCTATCTTTTCCTTCTTCTTATCTATTCTATTCTTCAACTTTTGCCTTTTCCTATTAATTTTTGTTGGGTAGTTGTTCATATTGGCTTCTTAGCATAGTAAATTATAATTAAAGTTTGTTTCAGTGTGCTTCTTACTTTTCACTTTTATCTTGCATTTTATTCTTTTTCTTCTTGAACTTGTTCTATTTTTTTTTGTTATTTTTCTTAATTTACACTTTTCCTTACATATTACATTATGCTATTTTGTTTCTTTCTTATTTCTTCCGTTAGGGTTTAGCTTTTTTACCATCATTTATGCTATCCTTTTCTCTGATTTGTTTTATATTATAACTTATTATATAATTGATTGCTTTCTAGTTTATTTAGTTCTTTGGAGATTTCTCTATCCCTCTGCCTTACATATGTCCAATTCCATTTTGATGAAAAATAATTCTTATTTATTCATTTAGCATAAAAGACTTTTCATTATTTAATTGTTTAGTTGTTTTAATTATTTTCCTATTATCCTCGTTTTATTTTCTTCTCTTCTTCCCTTGCTTCCTCTATAATCATTTACTCTCCTTCTTCAATTATCCTCTTATTTGCTTGATTTGATTTTAATTCTGGTTTGTTTATTGTTAATTTAACTTTTCCTTCAAGTATCTCTAATTCTTTTGTATGTAGTTTTTTCCTTTTTGTTGCTTCCACCCTTCTACATTGTTGATTTGTGTACCCTTTCAATTTGCATAGGTAGTAGATAAAATTTACTGGATGCTGTATTCTCATTTTGTTTCCGTTCAGGTCTATTACTTCTGGTATCCTCTTTGCTTCATCTATATCCTTTAAATCTAAGTCACTAAACTGCCACCTGCTAGCATTGTAGTGTTTGGGTACGTATGCTATACCTCTTCTCTAGATTTTCCATATTGTCTCATTTTCTCCATTACTTCCTTCATGTTTGAATATTCGTTTATTATGAAGTAAACTGGGTAGCTATGAATGTAAAAGTATTCTAATTAGTTTCTTGCTTAGATAGGAATTTTAATGCCTTTAAATGTTCATTGCCTGAATTAAACGAATTGCTAGTATCTTTCTTCATCGCTGAAGACTAGATATACTATTCCGTTTTATTTGGCGAAAAATTTGGCCATTATTTGTCAGTACTCGCTCCATATTTGATTCCTAAACACTTTTATCACATTTAGTCTATGATCTTTTTCTCTACTAAATCAGTGTTTTCCAGATAGTGGTTAAAATAAACTGCGATCGCCATATCCGATAGATCATCATAGGCATTTTAGTAGACTCTTACCATTTAATCTTCAGGAACGTTGACTGAAATAAATTGTTCATTATTTAGTTAAATTATTACTTAGATTGCGACTTTTATTACCATTTCATTCCTTTATTATTTTATGCTCCTCCTTTTAGTGAAGTCTGTCCAATCATAGATATATTGATATCCTTTTTCCGTTGAATGTATTATTATATCATGTTTCTTCGATCAGCGAATTTGGTCCGGTGTAGTCTGAGTGCTTGGATTATGAGTCTGATTTTCATTCGTAATAAAGAAGATTTGATTAATTTAAACGAAGACGATGTAGAAAAAGTGTTTCTGATTTTCTCTCCTACTTTGAGGAGGTGGTATAAAAACCCTTCTTGAAGTTAACCATTTTTTATTATATAATAAATTATATATTTTTTAAAGCTCAGTTAAAAACTCGAAGTGACTATATAAACAATAAATAAATAAATTGGATTGTAGAGCGCGTAGCAAATCGTTGGTGCGACAATTCTTTAAATTAAGTTTTTAAAGTTGAAAACTTTCTTATTGAAGTTATCCAAGTGTTATCACTCCCTTTTAATTCCTATCTTCTAATAGAACATGGCTGGAGTAATGCTCCAAGAGTCCTAATCATCCGACATCTTTCACCTATAGTATTTTTTGAAGCCTCCAGTTCTTTCTCCTTGACTCCTTCTCAGTTTCTTGCTCGTTTCTTCTTTCCTGGGGTATTTCCTGGTACTAGAAATTAAGTTAATCTTAGTTGGAGGATTGTTCCTTTCTATTTAAATTATTTAATTAAAAAATAAAAAATAAAAGTAAATCTAAAAATTAGTTATACTAAGCATAAAAAAATAACTAAAATAAAAATTTAAAATTCATTAATTCAAAGAGATTTAATGAAAAAAACAAAAAATTTCATAAAAATCTAAAATTAGAAAAAAGTTAGGATTCTTATAAAAAAGGATTCTTATAAAAATTAAATAAATTAAGAAAAAATGCTGCAAAATAATGGAATATATAATATATATTTCAAAATAGAAATTTCTAGATTTAAGTTACTAAATAATCTCTTGAAAGTTAAAGCATATAATTTTTCTTTTTAAATTTTTAGAATTAAAAGCCCATTTGTCTTTTTTATCATTTAATTATAATTAAAGATATTAAATTAATAGATTAGCGTTATTCCTCTTTTAATAGAATCGACATGATTTTAGTAATTCTAGTTAAATATAGCTTAAGAACCTTTCTTGCTGTTTCCTAAATTTTTTTATATCTTTCTTCCTTATCTTTCTCTTCTGTTTACAGCTTTTCTTTCGTCTATAAACATTATATCTTTGCTTCCTAGGATTATGCTTTCTGTAGATCTTTTTATCACCTGTCTTATTATTACGTTATTTTTTCAATTATTGATTAATGAAATTTCATTCCTTGATACAATTTTTTTCTATAAATCTTACTTTCTTACATCCAATATATTCTCGCATCCATTTTCTCCAGAGTTTTTCTTTCTCTAGTTTTTTAATTTTGATAATTATTAGGATTGTTTTACCAGCTATCTTCTTTTTACAAAATCAGCATTTTAATATATTTCTCTTCTTATAGATTTAACTAGTTTTTGAGTTTTTTCCAATATCCAAAGATCCTCCATTGCTTTTATAAGATTAATGATTGATTTTCAAGTAAACCGATTAATATTTTCTTATATTTGCTTGATTTATATTTTAACTTCTTATATTTCAGATTCCTGCTATATTCCTTTTTTTATTTATTATTTTCTTGTTGTATCTTTACTTAGGTTTTTTAAAATATTCCCATTTTTTTAATTTAATTATTATTATTATTATGAATAAAAGTGTTTGTTCTTCTTGTAAGTACTTCAAGCTATTTCTAGCTTGCCTTCAGGTTACTCCGGAGGCTAAAATTAAATGTTTGAGCTCCACCCAATATCCTGCCTTGCTTGTTCTTTAAGTCTCCAGTTTCTCTTCCATTACTAGTTGCCTTTTTTCTTATATATATTCCCAAGAGCGTTCATCCATAACTGTTCTCTATTCCTTCTTACCTTGAGCTGTAGATGCTTCTTCCTTTTTTCCTACAGTTATCTTTGCTTTTGGCAGTAACTCTGCTTGAATTTCAGTAATTTCTTATACTTCCTTCGCAAGTGTTCTCTTGAGCCACAGTAGTAACAGGATTTCACTTCTCTCTTGTATAAAGGCTTGTAAACTTTAATTTCTTCGATCTTTATCTTGTCTTATTTCTATCCCTTGAATCAATTAACTTTTGCAATACTTGCTGATTTTCTACTAACTGTGCTAATTTACCGTCAATTTCTCTGTATTTTTAATCTTGATTCTCGGATTAGCTGTCCTGACTTGAGATATGTTCCAAAAAGCGCTAAGATCTCTCTCCTGAGATATGAGTCTTGATTTTATTTCCTCTCGCTTGTTCAGATTCTCCATTAGTTTGTCATTATTTTTTCAGCTTCGAAACCTCTTCCTGGAGGTTCAGTACTAATTTGATGAGCTATTCCATACTCATCTGGCTAAAAGTATTGAAATCTGAGATATCTTAATGAAGAACAGATTTCATCTGTTTTTGGTTTCTCTTATGAGGTTGGAGTTATTTCACGTTCTGTCTTCTGAGCTTGTTTCTGTTCCTCTCCAGGTTATTAGGATTAAGAAAAAGGTTAGAGTTAAGGGAAAGAAAACTATCCAAGGCTGGATTCAGGTTTTATCTCCGATTTTTTGGAGGTAGTGTAGAAATTTCTTTTGAATCCTTCAATTTAATTTTTAATTTAATTTTTAAACTTAAATTTTTAGAATCTGATTCTCCGAGAACAATCGCTATATCACCTTTTAGTAGTTCTTGCTTAAATATGTTTAGTTTTCATTTTTAGAGGAAGATAAATCCATTTTTTACATTATAATTTTTAATTAATTTTTAAGTTTTAAAGATTGCTTTGCTTTCTTCATTCCCTTTCGATTACTTTAAGATTCTAAATAATTTTACATCCTATTCCTATAATTAAATTTACCCCCTTCATTTTATTACATACATGTATCTAGTGATCTAGAAATAAATTACTTTCTTTAATATTTTTAATCTAATTACCATCTTATTTACTACTAGTAATTCTTACACACTAATAACTTAAATTTTATCACGTTCTTTTGAATATAATCACCAATTTACCTTCTTGTTTTTACTTTAAATGTCAAATTACCGTCTTCATTTTTACATTAAATATCAAATTACCGTCTTCATTTTTACATTGAATGTCAAATTACCATCTTCATTTTTAGATTAAATATCAACTTACACGCTATATTTATTAAATTTAAACCTACACACTTTATTTTTATATTCAATCTCAGCCTACCAACTTCGTTTATACTATAAATGTCAGCTTACCTAATTTAATTTCATGTTTAATGTAAACTTACTCCCTTTATTTTCACATTAAATATCAACTTGCAAGCTTCATTTTCTCTTTAAATGTTTTCTTACCCCCTTCAAATTCATATTTAATTTAAGCTTACAATCTTTATTTTTAAGTAGAATAGTAAATTACTCCCTTCATTTTTAGCTAAAATTTCAACTTACTCCCTTTTTCCATATTAAATAACAAATTACAAACTTCAATTTCAAACTAAATGTCAGTTACCTCCTAAATTTTCGCATTAAATATCAACTCACTTTCTTCATTTCAATATTAAATACGAAAATACACTCTTTATTCCCATTTAATGTCAAATTACCCTCTTTTTTTAATTCTAAATGTCACTTACCAGCTTAAATTTCAAATTAAATATTTATTTACTCCCTTCATTCTCACCTTTAATATCAAATTACCCTCTTTATTTACACATTTTATTTCAACTTACAGACTTCATATTCACATTAAAAATGAACTTACAATCTTCATTTCATATGAAATATCATTTACTTTCTTCATTTTAAAACTAAATGTCTATTTACTTCCTTCATTTTCACATTAAATATCAACTTACATTCTTCAGTAGATATAATGGCACTTTACCCTCTTTATTTTTCAATTTAAATATCAATTTACTCCCTTTTTCCATATTAAATAACAAATTACAAGCTTCAATTTCAAACTAAATGTCACTTACCTCCTGAATTTTCAAATTAAATATCAACTTACGAACTTCATTAAATGTGGTGGCAATTTACCTTAAGTTATATCACATTAAATATAACCTTACATCCTTCGTTTTCACATCAAATATCACCTTACATTCATCATTTGCAAATTAAGCATAAATTTACCTGATTTTTATTGTCTTTATATTTATTTACTTTCTGAATTATTTTTTTAATTAAAGCTTACTCAATTTCATTTAGATTCTCTCATCTTTCACTATTCTATACTCAGATATAGTATATTAATCATTTAAAATTTCATTATTCTTTAGAAGATCCAATCTCAATGAGCTTAAATTCGTTTTTTCGTTAATATTTTATTTTATTTATTCGATAGTCATATCCTATCTAATTTATATTTAGACTGTTTTATTATTTGGAGATACTATTGTGATTTATGGATCTTGATTCTATTTTTACTGCTGTGAGTATTATTATTTTTAGATAAGATAAGGTTATTAAAACTACTATAATTATTCTTAGGATTAATTAGACTAAGCTATATTTTGTAGGTAGCATTAATATTATTAGTATTACTTGAAATCTTCTTATTACTATCACTACTAAATACCCAATTTACTTTGACTCTCATTCAATTATTTAGTAAGTGATTATACCTCTTTCGTTAAGAAGTTTATATTGTCTTACAAGTTAATATTCTCCTATTATATTCCTTATATTTATAAATTTAACTAATATATCTAGAACTAAGACTAGTTGCTAGTTTAAGTCGCCTAATTTAAGTTATTTTAAAAGCTGGCTAACTCTTCAAATACTTTTGCAGAAACCTAAGAGTTTTACTATAAGACTTCATATGAATCTGCTACTAAATTTTAGGTTCTCTATTCCATCTTCTGATAGTTGAAGTTCTACTACTAGAATTATTATTGATTTTCTTGCTCCTTCATCTAGTTTTAGAAGAACTTGAGATAAGTTAATTATTGCTTGATAACCTTATTCATCTATTTATTCTCTTTTTATAATGCAATACTTTTCTTGAATATGAAACCGATAAGATACTAGGTTAGCTATTATATAGTATTAGTCTATTATTCAACCAACTATGTTTAAGCTGATTTAATTCTAGCTTATGAACTTTCTAGCAGAGCTATGCTTTCTAGTCTCATCTTTTTTTCAATAGACTTTAGTAATAAGTCATCTTTCTAAAAATTTAACGGATGAATTTTGAAAACCTATTAGCAAGTTTACTAGAAACATCTGATACTTTTATTTTTCTAATGTTGATCAATTGCACAAGTATAGCAAGTATTATGTTAGCATGGAAGAATTATAGGTATCTTATCCTATCCGTCGAAATCTCCTTTGCAAGATTGACATTTTGCAACCTCGGACATTTCCATTATTATTTATAAATAAAATTATACCCTTAAATAATAATTCTTAATTAAGGAAAATTTATCTACTAGAAGTAAGCATAGTTATCAAATAAATTTTGAAGATAAAGAGTTAAAAAGAAAAATTTCCTTGGACAAAAATTTAGCCTCCTAACTACCATAACAATCAACTCATATTGTAGGATCTAGGAGAATACAAAGACATGAAAGAAACAATTTTTATGCTTTTCAAGTTTTAATATTCATACTTTAGCTGATTCAATTGCTTGGTAAGTGACCCTTCTATGCAAAGATACTCAAGAAGAGCTAGAATGGAATTTTGGAAATACCTGAATTCAACAGCATTAGAAATGCAATAGATACTGAAAAATTATAATTTCAAGCACGATTAGAAGAATTTTTGTAGAACGAGAAGGTAATATTTGGAAGTAGAAGATTAAGATTGAAAATATAAAGAACATTGAAGATAGAAGGATAAGTAAATTAAGATTTGTAATAAAAGACATGGAGAGATTGAGAAAAATTTAAAACCTCGAAAGGGATTCTTTGAAGAAGGGGATAGGAAGAAAAGAGTTGATGGAACTCTTTAGATCATTCATCATAAGCCACCAAAAAAGCAAGAACACCTTTCTGGAGAATCTGAGAAGCCAAAAATTAAAAATTTTTTTAGATTAACAAACTTAAGAAATTCGATCTTTTGAACTGGAACTCTAAAATTAGATATGCAAGTCCTTGCAAGAGAAGACCTGATTTTTATCATCAAGGAAATCAGAAAACGCAAAAACCATCAAAAAGAAGAAATGCTTCAGATTTAACAGGAACAGAAAGAAGCACTGAAGACAACTATCTTCTTGAGTCTTCCTAGAGGAAGATAGGACATCATCTGAACTCTAAGGGAGACATCAAAATCCTTATAGAACAGCAAGAGAAAGAAGTCTTTAAAAATGGATGAGATAATTGTTCTCCTAAACGGAAAATTCGACAAAAAAATAAAGAGAAACTTACGACGGTTATTATGGAAATTTAGCGATAAGAATCTCTGAAATGTGAAGGAAAGGACAAGAATCTAAGAATAAATGTTTGCTATTGTCACTCGGAAATACGTTTGATACACAACGGTTTCAAATTTAAAGGACTACAACAAAGAGAAAAAGTGAATAATTGAATAATTGAATAATTGAAATAGCTGACGAAGCTATGGATAGCACCTTAAAGAATCTTCAAGAGGAAAATACTAGATCTCGATGAGTTACATTTCCTTTACATAGAAACTAATACCTGATAATTTAGCATTCTTCATTAATATTATTATTATTTCATTAATCTCTCGGAATTAACTATTAATATCAATGTTCAATTGCTAATATAAAATAATTCAAAATACTTATACAAAAAAGGGTTATAAAAAGAAGATAAATAGAATATCGACACCTAAAAAAAGAAAGTAAGGAAGGCAATGAGGAATGGGATGAAGAATAAAACGAAGAATGAGAAAAATAAGTAAGTAATTTTTTATTCCAAAAAACATCCTTAAGGAGATTGAGATGTGCTAACGATAAATAAGAGCTGTACGCCCTTAAAGTGCTACGCGCTCTTTAGACTATATATATTTGTTTTAATTAAAATGTTAAAACTATTATACAAAAATTCCAAAAAATAAACATATAAGGTTTAAAAAAATATTATTTGTTTAACTATAAACATTTTCCTCTTAAAAAATAATTATTAAAAAATTAAAGAATATCCTAAATTTAATTAAATAAAAAGATTTATTGACAATAAACTACTAGAATCTTATTCGATTTAAGTAATTTACATTTTGATCTAATATTTCCACCAGCACCCTGAGTATAAAAAAGAACTGGCACATATTTAAAGAGATTCATAAGGGACTAAATATATTTGCATATATTAGGGAGGGCTCCCTGGTGGAGCGCAAGAATCTAAGAAAATAAAAATAGGACATGTAAATATAAGCTCAATAGCTAGTAAACAAACGGCATTATAATAATTCATCCTTGATAATGAATTTGATATTTTTTCAATAAACGAAACATGAACGTAATAAACATATTGCCCAATTGCTATAGAACAATGAAGTACCTATTACTAAAACGCAAATAAACGTGCAGGTGGAGTATGTCTATTAGTAAAAAAGTAACTTGATTCTTGTTAAAATGAATTAGATTTCTCAAATCTTCCTGGACATTTTATAAGCGGGAGAGTTGGAAATTTAATAATAGCATCATGTTATTTGCCTACAAATGAAAAGTCAAATATTTATAAGGACATTGCATATGAATACCTTAATAATATCATAAATAATAGTGACCAAAACCTTACTATCTTTGTGGCGACTTTAATGCCTTAATTCCTAACTATGGTAATAATTCATCGCAAATAAATAATAATACTTAAAGATTACTAGACTTTATAGAAGCAAATGAATTAATAATTTTAAATGATAATGAGTCCAACACATTTATTCATAGAAAGAATAATTAATGCTATTGTAATTACTACTTCTTGGCAAATTAACATTTAAATTCTGATGATTCGTTGACTATAAAGTTATCCAAGATTCAGGTTTGCATACTGATTATTTTCCATTAAGTATTACATTAAATTATAATTTAAAAAGAAGTGAATAAGATTAAAAATAACGATTACTCTTTAAATATTTAAATTATAGGATTTGGAAACGAGAAGCTATTATTAAAATCTATTTTTGGGATAATTTTATCAATTCTAGTAACTTGATTAAAACGATGTTGAAAATTAGTACTAATTCATCTGCGATCTTATTAGTTATGATGCTGAGATTGCGCTTGGATCTTAAAATCAAAGGAAAAACTATTATCAATTGCCAAGTTACTTGGCTACGTTATTTTTTCAAGCAAAAAAGGATAATATTGCATATTAGAACGCATTAGCTTTGTATGGACGGCATAACTAAGAAGTTACCAAACTTTACTATCTTAAAATTTAATCTTATAAGCGTTATCTTCACAAATTTTTGAAATGAAAAAAATAAAAAGCTAAGGAAAAACATAAAGATCCTAACAAAAATGCTTAAATAATGTTTAACCAAGCTAAGAATCTAATAAACTAAAAAATTCGTAATTAGATGAATTTTAACTTTAACTAACAACAGCAATTTATTGAAAATTTGGAAACTAACGTTTTTGATAAACATTAAAAATTAAGTAAGATAGAATTTGGCTTCTCAAATAGAAAAATAGATGGAATATTTAGAAATAAATCTTTTATCTTAAACTAGGAATTAAGTCATTTATAATATGCCTCCTTTTACATGATTTGAAATTAAAAAAATTATATCTTAGCTTGCAAATAATAAAGCTACAGGTAATGAGGGTCTAAAACTGAGCTTATTAAATATGGAGGTTAAATTTGCCTCAAATTATTACAAGTTTCATTGTTAACATGCTTAGAACATTTAAAATACTTAATGCAATGAAAAAAATAAACACTCTTCCGATTTTCAAAAAGGGAAGCAAAAATAATTGATGTAATTGACAACCTATCGCTTTATTGAACTGTCTACTTAAAATTTATGATAAAGTACTAACATAACGACTTTAAAATTATATTTATGAACGAAACACTTTACATCCAGCCTAATTTGGATTTATTCGTAAACGCTCCACTACTTAGCAAATTTGAACTATTTAGTAAATCATAGACTTGCATCGTAGATGGTCCCATAAAAAGTAATTAATTGCTACTTTAATAGATGTAGAAAAAATGTTTGATAGCATATCTAGGAAATTACTTTTTGATCATCTTAGAAGACTTAGGTTATCTTTGACCTAATATGGCACTAAAAACTTTTTATGATAATGTTGATGCTAAGTTTATAATTGATGGATATCTTACAAGAACAATTAAATATAACAGTGGATTACTATAAGGAAGTAGTCATGCACCTTTACTTGCAATTTTATACTATGATATTGTTATAAGATATTTAGAAGATAATCAGAAGAAATTAGGATTTCAAATATTATCTAAAAATTTCATAGTACTAGCCTTTGCTGACGAATTAATCTAAATATCCTCTTCCTAGAAAAATGTCTAAATATTATTACAAGCTACATCTACAGTTTTTGATTGAGTAAAACTTAAAATTAATGTAGTCAAATGTGAAGCAATAGAATTCTTGAAAAAAATCAATAAAAAGAAAGCTAACCTTCTATTACTCTAAAGCTTAATGGAATTCCAATTGCTTAAAAAGATGAAGTTAACTATTTAGGATATTAGTTAGAAATAAAATAAAATTACAAATTACATTGTACAGCAGTAGCTACCAAATACAGAGTAGCTATTTAAAAAGCTACTGCAATATTTTCTAAATATGGATTAATATCCCCTCTCAGCTTCAAAATCGTAAAGACTTATTTCAAGATAGGCGTTTAGATCTTAAGAATTTACATTCAATGAGTCGTGCTTTGTTAACTAAACTGGCTTCCTTTTACACATATGGCAACTCAAAAGTTAATGCACTTTTATTAAAAATTAATATAATGCAGCGAAGAAAATCCTAACTCAGACACTGCTTTTTTATTAGAAAAATACACTAAATTTAATTTACCATACTAGAAACATATAAAGAAATGTATCGATTTGTATAATTTTGACATGTCACATGTTTAGAACAATATGGATTTTTATAAACTCACGGAATAAAAAATAAAACATAAATTCTTAATGGAATGTCTCTCTAGGAATACACTTATGCCAACAGCTAAAAGAATTATAGACTAAATAGAAAATAATTAAAGTGTATTTCCTGAAATTACTTATACCAAATATAATAAACACTATATTAGAGAGACTATTTCTATCTATAAACTGAGGACTTTTTCTTATCATTTTCAATAAGAACTTAGTAATTGCCACAATAACGTTAGTTAGATATAGTATTATTTGCTTATGTGGCTAAGACTTTGATGAAATTAATCATATTTTTGATTACTAATACTATGCGGACATTATTAAGGAACTTGAAAGTCATAAAGCTTTCAAAGAAAAAGACAAGAAGAAACTAATTCTTTATGACTAAAACTATATAAACAAACATTTTTCAAAGAATCAAGTTCCTAAAATAGACAAATTAATCAAAAATTTTAATTCTAAATTACTAAAAAAGCATATTGAAATCTTTAAACTGCAAGATGAGCTTTTAGAAGAGTTTCTAGAAGAAGAAAAAAAAAATTCATCAAGATAATAAATAAAAATATATGATAGAGGAAGAACAAGAAGAAGCTTGATTGGTATTTACAAACTTTTATCTTTCAACATATTTGTAATATTTCTAGTCTAAGCTTTATTTATTGCAACTATGTCTCAATATTCTTAAATATTGAAACTATTATATTTTAATTAATTAATTTTAGAGTTAAAAAGTTAAGTTAAAAAGCTTTGCTAAAGCCTTAGTAGTCAGCCATCTGACCTATTCTATCAGCTTGTCTCTATTAGTTTGTCTTGAATTCCTACTAGGCTTAGTTAGGCGGTGTAGCACTTCATTAGTGCACCATCCTTTAATATTCGGAATAGTTTTGGTCTTGCACTTAGCGTTCCTAATTATTTATCCAAGGATTAAGATTTGAATTAAAGAATTTTTTTCTATAAATTTTTCCGCTTTATGTTGGATATATCCTAAATAGTTTTCTAAAAATATCTTATTTATTCTTTCTTTAAATTTCGCTTAGTTAGTAGCAGTATTTTCATTGGTGTTATTTATTGCACACGTAGCATTTTATTCTTCTTTTAAACTATTATTCCTGTAACACTTATTTAATTTAAATTTACTACTTATTTTAAATAAACGTTTACTGTTTATTTTAATTTGAGGCTTCATTTTCTATTTCCATAGGATCTGATTAATTCTGTTAAATCGAAAATGGCGTTACCTGAATTTATTATTAAATTTAAAGAATTCTTTGTTCCAGTTTGTCTTCTATTTCTTATGATGATTAATATTGTTTCTCAAGTAAAGACGTTATTAGTTTTTCTAATTTTTCTACTTTATCAGTGAGGTATCTATTTTTAAACATAAACTCTTTTAATGACTTAGATAATATTTCTATTTGAGTTTTTGTCGGAAGTTTTTTTAGTTCTGGATTTCCAAGTAGTTAATGTTCGTCATATCAATCATATTTCTCACTTTCACTCATAGTAATTATTTCGCTTTTTATTTTTTAGAGAATTTTCCTGTTTAAATGTTTTGTTAAAAGTTCTTTTATTTCTTAGAAGCCATTTAATAATAAATAAAAATAATAAAAGCTAAATTTTTTTAGAGGTAAAATTTAAAATTGCTTCTATAAAGATAAATATAAAAATTCAAGTTAAATATGCTTTAATTTTAAAATTTATGAATTTTAGAATGAATCTAGTGATTTAAGTAGCATTACTGTAAGAAAATGCAATCAGTTCACGTTTTTATATTTCTCTTACGTAAATTTTATAATTTACTTTAATTATTCAATAAATTCCTTAACTATTTATTTAATTAAAAAAATTTTAGTATGATTTGAATGCTTAGTTTAAAAATTAATCTAAGAGTCCTTATTTTATGAAATTTTTCAAACTCTAAATTATTTTATAAAGTTTTTAACTAATTTCGTAATAAATATAAATACATTTGTATTTATATATTTTAACAAATTTAACTATTAAAAATTATTTAATTGTTAATAATGCTAACTATAATGTATTTTAAATAGATAGAATAACCATTTAAAATAATACTCTCTTAAAGAGAAATAGTTAGAATGCTATGTAGATAATAATGTTATTTTTAATTATCTAGCAATTTTAGAAATAATAGCATTATTTAATTATTAAACTTATTTTTCTTCATTTATTTAATACTACTAATATAACTAATATCTATTCTTTCTATATAGTTTCTATAGAAGATCCATAATCTAAGTATTTAAGTTAAGTTAATTTAATCATAAAGTTTCATTTTATGTTCTTAATAGATAATAGATATTTGCTTATATGATGATACTATTTTATGTAAGTTATTACTTATGCTTGGTAGCTTATTTAATTATTATCATTTTAATCCTCTATTTTTTATTCAAAATGACAGCGGTGGGATTTGAACCCACGCCCCGAAAGACTAGCGCCTTAGAGCGCCTTAGACTCGGCCACACTGTCTGTTATTAATAGGATATTAGTTTTTTTAAATATTCTAACTTAGAAAGTAATTAATTAAAGGTTACTTATATATTGTTATTATTATAATAGGCATTCATTCTTTATCTTAAAAACTTAAACCTTTATGCTTATCAAGTTAGTAAATAAATAGTTTAATTAAATAAAACTTTTGATTGATAGCACTTATATCTAAAAGCTATTTTACTCTAGAAAGTTTGAACATCCTTATATTTTAATTCTTCTTTGAAATTAAATGAATAACCTTAATTAGCTTTTTAAATGCCTATATAATAATGTTGCTAATTTAATAATAATTAAGTTTCTTATTCTATTAGAGTATATATCATTAAGCTGCTAAACATTTATGAAATAGATATTTTAATAGTTAAATTATTATATAGAAGCTACTTCAACTGCTTACTTTTAACGATTCTTAAGAACTAAATTTCAAATTTATTCAATCTTATTAAAGTATTCTATTCATTAATTAAAAATCACTTTAATTTAGAAAGAAAGCCTTTTTCTCTAATTTAAGCAGATACTTCACTAAAATTAAGTTCTAAATATAAGTGTATTAATTAATATAATTAAGTTTGTTTAATGTTTAAGTTATATATCTAGATATCTAAAGCTTAAGCTTATTAAACTAACTACTAGCTTATTAATAATTACTTAGAGCTTAGTTTATTTTAATATCTCACTATTTCTTAAAATTATAAATAAATAGACTCTTAAATTATTAATTTCCTTTTACTTCTAGTTTTTTCAGTTTGATAGATTAAGTTTTTTTATAGTAGAATAAATAAAATAAAATATTAGAAAGAATTAAAATATTAGATATAATATAATATTAAGCTATTAATTATTGAAATAGGAGATTTATAGCTTTATTATTATATTCTATTTAAAATAAACAATTATGCAATTATTATATCTACTAATAAACATCTAACTAACTTTTATAATTACATTTAATTATTATGTCAGCTAAAACTTTAATAGACTTATAGAAAGCAAGATTATTTAACTTTTTACTAGAACTAGTTATTTTAAAATCTTATAACTATATTATATCCTAATTGTAATAGATAGTTAATATGATATTTAATAACTTTAAGTCTAATTAAATGCTAGTTTAATAAAGGATAGCTAAATTAAATTATATAATCTTAGTTGTATTGTAAATAAAAATAATAATTATATATTTCTATTCGTTAGCTTATGAGATAAATATCTCTTTCATTTTCAAATTATTAGACAATGCTTGCTAGTTATATTTAAGATTTTATTAATTTAAATTTTATCTATAATTAAAGATATTTCTTAGTTTTATCTAATTTTAGTTTCAAAGTCTATCAAAGTTATCAATATACCTTATAGTGATAATTCTATTGATTAAGGTTTAGAAATAAATTTATTTAATTAAGCATATCATTTATAAATTCTATTTTTTGTAAAAGAGATATAAATAGATGAAGTGCTTTATCTTATTACAAAATGTTTACATTAAAAAAGAGATAACCACCAAATAATTATATCTATACCAGATGTTTATTATAAATAGTTTTTATTTAAAAAATAAAGATTATTTTTACATTTTAAGCTATAGAAAATAGATTAAGCAATTTTATAGCTTCTTTTTATTAAGAAAAAGTGATTTTTATTCTTAAAGTAAAAATGCTATTATGAAAGATATAATTTCAATGTATCTGAAACATTTCATTAATTTTATTTAAAATTTTAACTTTAATCTTTTCAATGAAAACTGAGATACCTTACATTAATTTTAAAATAGAGGAAATACTTTTATTTAATAATCTTTATAAATTATTCATAAAATATCTATTATAATATTCATTAATATTTATTTCAACTAATTTGATCATGCTTTATCTTTTATTTAAGTTAAATCTAAATTATAAAATTTAAATTAATTTATTTTAAATATGATTTAATTAAATATTCTGGTTATTGATATATCATTACTAATATTTTAAATAATTAAAATATTAGTTAAAATTAGGTCTAATTATATATGTGTTTATGGGAATAAATATATAATACATTTCTTTAATCAATTAGTTAATATTACCTAGTAATTTATCATCTAAAATCTTTATAAACCTATTTATTTGTACCATCTATTAAATGCTTATTTCTTCTTCTAATATATTATGATTCTCATTAAAATTAAAGTTAAAATAAATATATTACAAACATAACTATTAAATTATTATTAAATCTTTTTGTTTTCATTTTTTAAATAAATGATTTAACTTTTAGATGTAATTTAAAGAAAACTAGGGGCTCTTAAAATTAAAGTGAATAAAGTGATGAGAATAAAAAATAATAAGATTAAATAGTAATTTAAAAATGTATATTTATACTAAGAATTTGGGGGTGAAATGGCTCTATTCATTTATAAAATACCTCTAAAAAATAGTTAACTTTATATATATCTTTTATTTACCAAATATTTGGAAAGATTGTTGTCTTATCTACATAGTTTTGAATTCGAATAAAATTAAAAAAGCACTAATATCTAATTTATTTAAATCTAGATTAGATTCTGCTTTAGGTATAAAATATTTGCAAATAGATTATTAATATCTTCTAATTAAAAATGCTTCAAAGTTATTTGCAAAGAAATGATGAATCAAAATATTAATTAAAGAGATGTTTAAAGTTTAAAATGATATATGCTTAGAATTAAATATAATTTAGTAAAAGACCTAATGAAGTAGACACTAATATATAATGATTCATAACTCTAGCTTTAGTTGATTGACTATTGTATATTTTATAAAATATAATAATTTCTTAATCTTCTTAGTTAATTTATAATAAATCTTAAAGCTTGTTTATTCCTATTGCTATAATTTATTAATTTAAATCTTTTAGGTTATTATTTTGCTTTGTAAATTCTAATATAATGCATAGTTAAATATGCTTTTTGTCTATTTAAGGCTAAAAGGATAAAATATAAGAGTCATTAGATTCTAGAATTAAGTTTAGCTATTTTCTAATTTTTATCTTAATAGGATGATCCTAATTGTATTATAGCTTGATATTTTTAATTTCCCTCTTTTAAACTTAAAATTCTTAAATAAATGTAAAGAGTAGATTTTCTTAATGAGATACATGCTTAAAAGAATTGAATTACATTCTAAATAAAAATGAAGCAATTAAGTAAATAAATTCTAAATAGGTAGTAGTTTCTAAAGGTAAGATAATATTAGATAGCTATATGAATTATAGGTAACTATAAGTAGCATTGTATATAATAACTAATAATATCTAAATAGTTTAGATATCTGCTTTATATAATGATAGAATTAGCTTTAGAAGTAGATTAGAGTAATTAATTGTAAATTAGATAAATGCATATAATATAACTCTAAGAATGTAATATAAATGCAAGTATATTTAATAAACCATTTCATTATTCTCTTTATTAGAGTCTTTAAAACTTAACTTATAACTATTTACTATCTTATAAGCACAAGCTCTTAGATTCTAATATCAATGTAAGTACTAATTTAGAAATTAGCTAGACACTATTAAATTAGTAGTTATAATATTAAATTAATATTAAGCTTTATTTTTATTATTATTTCCAAAGCTAGCTATATTATTAATATTATACTATTTATACTTAAAGCTAGGAATTTAGTATGAAGCTTAGTTATTATACTACCATACTAGCAATATTAAAGCTATCTAACTAACCTATTTTCCTTAATTAAAATATAAAGATATTATACTAAGGGCTAATACTTTTATACTTTAATATATAAATTAAATATATCAAATGAATAATTATTTTACAAATAAACCATAGAGTACAAATACTTAAGATATATAAACATTTAGCGAATCTTTAAATTTAAATTATATTCCTTAAGCAATATTTAATTATTAACTTGGGCTTTTTATTTAAATTTGTACTTAAAAGATAGGATTTAATTAAAGCAAATTAAGTTAATTGCCTAACTTCTACCTAAAAGAAAATTGAACATGTTTAAGGATCTTTAACTAAAGCCTATGTAATTATCGTCATATTTCTGTCTAAATGAATATAATGTCTGAAAAATCTTTTCGTACCTACTTTTATCAAGCCTACTTCTGGGTAACCTATGAATTTATTATTTGAAGAATTTTTATCAAAAGGTTTATACCAACTCTATGAGTAGACTGAAACTTAATCTGCACAGAAACTTATTTCTTAAACTAAGTACGAATTCGCTTTTCCTGTAGAAAGCTACGCTCTTAAAAATGTAGCTTTTTCGATAAATCCGTTTTCAGTTCTTAATCCAGATAGAACTGAAACTTTAGGACCTCCTCCAGAACTCTAACTATCAAAAATAGATCCTGAAAAAGCACCAGTCATAACTGATTTTTTGGTGATATTTCCTGCATCATATGAGTCTCCATCAATCGAAAACGCTGCATATGGTCTATCATTGCTGTCTAAAGTCAATGCTAAACCTCTACAATCAGCTGGGCTTGAATCTAAGAAAGTTTTGTGCAGTTCAACTCCTTAACTATCTACTTTCCTAATTCAGCAATCTTAATTATTAGAACTAATTTATGAAAACCCTACTTCATAAACATTTCCATTTGTATCTCTCATAGATTTGGTACTAAGTCTTTCTTGAGTATAACTTTACTTTTCCATAAAGAACTTATCTATTCTGTGACTTTAAGAAAAGCCTATAATAGCCAATATCAGTAAGAAGGAAATTTTCATTTATACATGTTAAGTACCAAAGTGATTTATATGGTTTGGAGTAATTTTAAATAACTACGTAAGCTATTAAAAGAGTTACTTTAAATAATAAAAGAATAATTGAAATTATTTGAAAATTAACTCTATTATTAAATTAAAATATTAAACTGCTTGATAGATAATTAAATTGTAATATTAAGGATCTTTTTTTTAACTTTAATATCGAAATGTTAATTTAATAGCGAAGCATATATCTATCAGTGCATAATAAAGAAATAAAATAAAATAAATATTACTAAGTATTTTCGTAATATCGAAAAGAAACTTTATAATAATAAATTAAGTTAATAAAATAAAGATTTTGCTTTATTTATTATTTGTTGCCAAATAGCTCTAATAAATTTTAGAGTATAAATATAACCTAATTTTCTATTTTTATCTTGCTTATAAACATTTTCTTTATATTTTCACTATTTGATCCTCTTTTCTTACTTGATTTACTTTCCATTCTTCAAAAAGATTTGAAATTTCAATTTTAGTTGTTAAATTATTATTCATTTTCACTATTAATAAATCACTCTCACAGGAATATAATAAATTTAGATAAATAAATTTCCCTTATATAACTAAAAATTATTATTTATGCTTTTAAAATTTAAAAATAAAATAAATCATTAAGTCAAGCACAAGCCTTCCATAATAAATAATTATCACATTTAAAAGTAGCTAAAATATAAAAAAATAAATAAAAAATAGATATAACTTTATGAATTTAATTAATTTAAGCTACTATTTGTAAGCTTAGTATTTATTTATCAATCTGATTATTTATAATTTCCATATTTTAATTATCTTTATTTATTTAAGTCTATGTAGATTTAATTATTTTCTTATGAAAGCTAGTCTTAAAACAGATAGTAAATATCGTCTGCTTTATATTATCATTATAATCCTCATACACTTTGTTTCGTAGCTTAAATAAGGTATATAAATAAAATATATTGATTGATAATGTTAGTTGTAAATAAAACATGCAAGTTAAATTAGATAATTAAGAAAACCAAATAAAATGAATCTTATTTTTATATTTTCTTCCAATATATCTTAAAATAAGCTTAATAATAAATTATTCTAAATTTCTATGCTAAATTTTAGGATTTTAATAATTAAAACAAAATAAATCTATATAAAATGAGGAATTTATATTAATAGATTCAAATAGCATTCTGATATAGAATAAATGAAGAAATTTATAATTCCGATTTAATTGAAAAAAATCTAAATTTATTATATAATAACTATGCTCAGTTTTTTTGAAAAAATAATTAAGCAATACAATTAAGAAAATTAATTAAAGATAAAATATAAAGCATACTTAGTAGAATTTTATAAACTACCAAGAAGATTTATAGAATGATTATAAAGCTAATAAATATTATTATATTTGCTTTTTTAATTAGTTATTATATGGCTTTATTAGTATTATATGTTTTTCTTATTTTAGTTAAAAATTTTATTTTAATTCAGTTAAATTAAATTTTCTTTTTTTGTTTACTTTTTTTTATCATTTTTAATCATATTGAATTATTTTTCTAATTTTAATATATCTATAAAAAAATGGAAATGGAATAGAATATTCGACTATCTAAAAATTAGGCAAGGAACGCAAGAAGAAGAGCTAACAAAGAACTAGAGAAGAAGTAGAGATCAATGGAACACTTATCAAGCTCCTCTTCAGAAGGCAAAGTAATGGTTGGACAAGTTAATGAGAGCACTTTGCTTTCAATTGAAATGGAAAAGATGAAAAAATTAATTTCTAAATATGAAGAAGAAACATATAATCAAGGAGAAAGAATTAGAGAGCTTATGAATAACATTGAGGATCAAAATAACGAACTATTAATTCTTAGGAAATAGCTTATATAAAACAATATTGTGACAGAACAATAGCTCTATACTCAGTCTTAAAATAATTTCAAACAAGGGGTAAACATGAGTATTGAAGTCCTCCCTTCTTAAGCAAAAGATTAAGAAATAAATATAGAATAAAATGTTGATAAAAGTTTAATTAAAAGAATAGAACAAATAGAAAAATTAGTTTTGCCTTAGTTGAATAAAAAAAAAATAGACAAAAAATTGTTGATGTTGTAGGTCGAAATATCACTTATTAAAAAATTGTTAAAAATGATAAAAATTGAAAAAAAGAGAAGAAATAAAAACATGAAGGATGTTAAACAAACTTTGAATAACCGACTCAGGAATTTATAAATAGAAATTATTTAGTGGTAACATGGAAAATTCATTGTGGTAGCCACCCACATTCAAAAAAAGGCCGTGGTATACATCCACGTTAAAAAAAAGGCGGAGCGAAATCGGTTGGAATCCCGAAGAACTCCAAAACTCTTAACATTTAGTTTACATTATTATTATTTTAATATATCTTTATTTTATTTAGTTTTATATTTTTTTTATTATTTTTTCTATTTTTTTAAGTAAATTTTTATTTATTATTTTCTTTTTTATATTTATTAACATAATATTTTATTTTTTGTTTTATTTTTTATTTTAATATTAATTAATTTTTTTATTATTTTTGTTTACAATTATTTCATTTTAAGTTTAATCCTTAAGATGGTTTAATTTTATTATTATAATAAATTTTTTATCAAATTGTATCTTGGTTTATTTCTCTAATTTTTTAAATAAATTATATCTTATAAATTTAAATATTATTTGAATTTTTAAACAAATAAATTTAACTATCTAATTTTTCTTAATTTATTTCATTATTGTTTAGTATTGAATAATTTCCAGGTATTTAATAAATTTTTTTATATAATAGAAAATTTTTTTGTAATTTAGGTTTAAGTTTACAAGCTTTTTTCAGATGAATAAAATTTTTTATTCTAAATTTTTTTAATAATTTACATTATATATTTATAAAAAAAAAATTATTTTTGATTGTTAAATTCAAAATAATAAGATTTTTTTAAAATAATTAAATTTTATATTACATACATATCTTATATATTTTCATTCTTTTAAAATTATAAAAAATTAATTTGTATTTATTTAATATAGTAATTGTTTTTGTATTTATTGAAAAAAAATTAATTATAATTTAAAGTTTTTATTTTTAGTATTATAGTTTTATTTATAATTTTATAAATTTTTAAAATTAATATATTTTATTTTAATTTTATTATTTATGTAAAATTTTAGTTTCCACATTCATTTTTTTAAATATATTTTTTATCTAATAGTTATCAATGTTTTTAATTTTCCTTATAAATTATTTTTTTATCAAAATTAAATATTAATTTTGATAAATTCTTATTTTTAATTAATATTTATTTTTTTTCAATTTTATTTTCATTGTAATATTGGGTATTTATTGAGAGACTTTTTTTTAAGTTAATTATAAGTAATGGATTTAACCGTCTGTTAAAAATGTAAAAAAGTTTTCGACTAAAATCAAAGATAGCCAAAAGAATTATAATGTGGATGTGTTCGTTGCACTAAATGTCTTTAAAAACTGGTTTAAGAAACTGATACAATTAAATGTCAGATTCACAATAAGAAAGTAAGTATAGAGGAACAGAATGTAAAAAGTTTCGACATAAAAAAATACTTTAAGTAATAGCTAAATAAGTTTGAGCATTAGGCCAATCTGATCCAACTGATTTAAGACTTATCGGGACAAGCCAACATCTAAAAGACCAATATCATCAATATCAAGAAAACTTGTGTAGATTTCCAATAGATCTTTAGTAAAATAGTAAAATAAGTTACTTAAATATTATGCTAGAGTGAAATTGATGAGAGTTAGAAGATCGCAAATGAAATAGAGAAAGTCTTAAGAAAGATAAATACTCTATGTGAGAAATATCAGCATATAAAGACTTTAAACATGGTAACAAGTTAGGAATACAATAGTAATTTAAATACTTTGGATGAGGTAGTAAAAGAATTTGAAAGCATGTAAATTGAAATGACTAGGGTAAAATCTTTGAGTTACTAAAACGCAAGTCAAAACTACAAATCAATTTCAGAAATTTCATTCAAGGCCTTTTAGGAGATCATGAGTATGAATCCTGAATAAAGAGCCAACATGTAAGATTTCACAGTTGTAATAAAAAAGTTTTTAGATCAATAAAACCAACTAAAATAAAGTCAGGCTTAAGAAGTAAGACAACCCAAAGAAGAAATAAAAAAATAAATCTAAGGAAAACAAGTCACATAATAAATCCAGCCAAAAATTTCAGAATAATTATAACCAGCTTAAATCGTAAAGTAGCCAAATTAAGAGTTCAAAATTGAAAGTATTCAAAACCTTTAGAATATACTCAACGAATTCCAAAACAAGTAAATCGACATGAATACCATTTTGAGCAATCCTTTGAATAAAATCAACATCTGCAAAAAATCATTAATTCTTTATGATTTAATTCAAATAAAATCTGAGAAGAATTAGTAATATATGTTGTAGATCTTAAGTATTTCCAAAAGCCAACCAAAAATGCAAATAGCTGCAGCCAATTCCTTTACTTTATTGAATTACATGAACTTCTAATTCACTAATTAAGATTTGCAAAACCTTGACTTTACTAACTCTGATCTCTCTGACACCACCTTCACCAATTGTAATTTCTCCAACTCTAATCTCTCATTAACTAACCTTCGCAACTCCAAATTTATCAACTGCGACCTCTCCAACGCTAACCTTACCTCAATCTCTACTGAACACCCTCACATTTACACTGGACACTCCAACTCAGTCACATCCGTGGCCATCTCATCAAACAGTGACTTAATAGTTTCTGGATCTGATGACAAAACTCTAAGACTCTATAACATAGCCACAGGTACCTGTAAGACCATGAGTGGTCACACTAGTTATGTAAATGCTGTGGCTATATCCAGTGATTCAGAGTTCATCGTATCGGGAAGTGATGTTAATACGGTGAGACTATGGGACTTCAAGACAGGTACCTGTAAGACCATGAGTGGTCACACTAGTTCTGTATGATCTGTGGCTATATCCAGTGATTCAGAGTTCATCGTATCGGGAAGTTGAGATAAGACGGTGAGACTATGGGACGTCAAGACAGGTACCTGTAAGACCATGAGTGGTCACACAAATTATGTATGATCTGTGGCTATATCCAGTGATTCAGAGTTCATCGTATCGGGAAGTGGAGATAAGACGGTGAGACTATGGGACGTCAAGACAGGTACCTGTAAGACCATGAGTGGTCACACTAGTTATGTATATGCTGTGGCTATATCCAGTGATTCCACTTACATCATATCTGGATCGGATGACAAAACTATTCGTTTATGGAACTCTCGAACTCTGTCTTGTACAATGGTCTTATCGGGACACACATCTTATGTCTATTCGGTAATATTCTCGAGTAACAACAAGTATATCTTATCTGGATCTTATGACAAGACAATAAGAATATGAAATATCAATAATGGATAGTGTGAATGTGTACTATTGGGTCATACGGACACTGTGGGTAGTTTATCATTATCTAAGGACAACAATTGGTTGGTATCAAGTAATGGAGATAGATGGCTTAGCGAATCAGAAGATTACAACATTCGAAGATGGAACTTAGGAAGGTTATTGAATCAAGTAGATACAACTAACTAATAACAGGTAAGTTCAAATTTAATATTAATTATTTAGACTGACTGGAACAAAGTATATGCTGACTATGGATTAAAGTTTCAGAAATGTACAATGGACAGCTCCATCATGGGTGAAGAGGATAAGAAAAGATATGTTACATCTGGCTGTGTAATTTTCTGAGATAAAACATTTAATTTTTACATTTAACAATTTAAAAATTTCCTAAGTCTTTATTCTAATAAATTATGTTCTCCTTCTTATTATTATTTCTATTATTTTATTTAAAGAAAAAAAATTGTAAGATTTTGTATTTTTTTCTAAGTCTTTTTACTGAATTTAGTTATTTTTATTAATATTTTTTTAATTTAATTTTAAAATAAAGTGCTAGAGTAACTAATAATTTTAAAGTGTTCGAAAATTTTTTGAGGTACATTCTCAGTTAAAAAATTTAAATTTTCAAGAATTAGAAAAATTTTTGAGGTATGCACTAGAGTAAAAAAATTTAAATTTTTCCGGCGTTAGGAAAATTTTTCGAAGTATGTACTCAGCTAAATAATTTAAATTTTCAAGTGTTAGAAAAATTTTTGAGTTATGTGCTAGAGCTAAAAATTTTTTAATTTTATATAATAGTTTTAGAATTTTTTTGAGTTACGTGATAGCGCGAAGTTTTTTTTTAAATTTGTTTTAAAATTTAATAAAGTTTGTTACTATTTTTAAGTTGCAAAATGTGTTTTTACGATAGGAAAAAAGTAGAATACTGCATTTAATGTGCAGCAGATTAAATTTTTATGAGTTAGAAGCCTGAAAATGGCAAAAACTGTCAAAGCCTTTTTTTGCTCAGCGTTTTACACTATAGGGCTGAGTTGGGACGGAACAAGCTGGGGGATTTCGGGATAAGTAAAAGGTCAGAAAGGAATAAAATTTTTTCAAGAACAATTTTTAAAGTATAAAAGGTTTTTGAAAAAAATGGGAATAAAACATTTGAGACTATTTTTTTTGATTTTGGTTTTGAAATTTTTGATTTTGGTTATGAAAATTTTGGATTTGGGTTTGAAAACTTTCGATTTTGTATTTTGGTTTGAAGATTTAAGTTTTGGTTTTGCAAGTTTTTGTTTTTTTTTGATTTGAAAATTTTAGATTTTGGTGCATGATTAAAATTTTAGAATTGGGTTTTGGTATTTTTTTTTGATTTTTAGAGCTAAATGAAAGGCGAATAAGAGTATTTAAAGCATTAAATCGTGAAAAATTTAATTTTGTTTTTTTGCTCAGCTTTTTACACTGCAAGACTTTTTTCGGACGGAACAAACTGGGGGAAATTGGGATAGATAAAGGTCAGAAAGAACAAATTTTCTAAAAAAAGTTTCAAAATAGAAAAGGGTTTTGAGAAAAAATGGGATTAAAAAAAATGAAGGATATAATTTTTGATTTTGGTTTCGAAATGTTTTGATTTTGGGTTGTGCTAATTTTTTTTTGAATTGGGTTGTGATAATTTTTTTGATTTTTGGGTAATGAAAAATTTTTTGATTTTAAGAGTTAATAAAAGTAGAAAAAGATCTTGAAATACAAAAAAAAAAAAATCTACTAAGAAGAAATATTTCAAAAATAATGATAAAATAAATAAAATAAAAATATGCTAAGAAAAGCAAGAAATGATAATTAAAAATGTGGGAGTTGAGATTGACCTTCTGAATCATACTTTCTGGTTTTATAGATAGGAACAAGCTCCTTCAATGAAGTGAGTAAGTCCCTGGTCAAAGCAACCTTTGCAAAAAAAAGCCTTCCACTTAATTATCCACTCCTGGTAGGGGGTTGAAGCCTGGCTGCCAATAGCGATGGAGCTACTGGAAGCTGCTTTTCGAAAGCAACAGGATATCCCGATATCCCATGAAAACAGTGTTGGGATCGTAAAATGAGAAGAAGTTGCAGTCCGAAACTAATTAAGCTTAAAAATAAATAATAGTCAAAGTAAAATAACTAATTTTTTGCAAAATACATAAAAGCAACAAAGAATTAAAAGTAAATTTTTGTTAAAATATGAAAGTTATATAAAAAATAAGTATAATAATAAAATGATATTCATAGTGAAATTAGAAAAATAAAGAAAAAAAACTGAAGTGTTGCAAAAATAAGATTATCAGAGATATTACATAAGTGAAGAAGTAAAAATAGAAAGAATTTCAGCTTATAGAGTTAATAAAACTTTGAGATAAAAAGAAGTTATAAGTATCTATGAAAGTGAGGAAGTAAAGTAAGAAAAGAAGATAGAATTTAAGATTTATTGAGTATAATTTTTAAGAGTAAAAGAAGTTTTAAGTTTTGAAAAGTGAAGAAGTAACGTAAGAAAAGAAGATAGAATTTCAGTTTTAAGTGAGTATGTTTTGAGAAGTATTAAGTATTTAGAAAAGTGAAGAAGTAACGTAAGAAAAGAAGATAGAAATTTTTAAGGAGTATGTCTTGAGAAGTAATAAGTATTTAGAAAAGTGAAGAAGTAAAGTAAGAAAAGAAGATAGAAATTCAGTTTTAAAGTATGTGAGAAGTAATAAGTAAGAAAAGTGAAGAAGTAAAGTAAGATAGAATTTCAGTTTTAAGGAGTATGTTTTGAGAAGTAATAAGTATTTAGAAAAGTGAAGAAGTAAAGTAAGAAAAGAAGATAGAAATTCAGTTTTAAGGAGTATGTTTTGAGAAGTAATAAGTATTTAGAAAAGTGAAGAAGTAACAGTTTTAAGTGAGTATGCTTTGAGAAGTAATAAGTATTTAGAAAAGTGAAGAAGTAACGTAAGAAAAGAAGATAGAAATTCAATTTTAAGGAGTATGTTTTGAGAAGTAATAAGTATTTAGAAAAGTGAAGAAGTAACGTAAGAAAAGAAGATAGAATTTCAGTTTTAAGGAGTATGTTTTGAGAAGTAATAAGTATTTAGAAAAGTGAAGAAGTAACGTAAGAAAAGAAGATAGAATTTCAGTTTTAAGGAGTATGTCTTGAGAAGTAATAAGTATTTAGAAAAGTGAAGAAGTAACGTAAGAAAAGAAGATAGAAATTCAGTTTTAAGGAGTATGTTTTGAGAAGTAATAAGTATTTAGAAAAGTGAAGAAGTAAAGTAAGAAAAGAAGATAGAATTTCAGTTTTAAGGAGTATGTTTTGAGAAGTAATAAGTATTTAGAAAAGTGAAGAAGTAAAGTAAGAAAAGAAGATAGAATTTCAGTTTTAAGGAGTATGTCTTGAGAAGTAATAAGTATTTAGAAAAGTGAAGAAGTAACGTAAGAAAAGAAGATAGAAATTCAGTTTTAAGGAGTATGTTTTGAGAAGTAATAAGTATTTAGAAAAGTGAAGAAGTAACGTAAGAAAAGAAGATAGAATTTCAGTTTTAAGGAGTATGTTTTGAGAAGTAATAAGTATTTAGAAAAGTGAAGAAGTAAAGTAAGAAAAGAAGATAGAAATTCAGTTTTAAGGAGTATGTTTTGAGAAGTAATAAGTATTTAGAAAAGTGAAGAAGTAACGTAAGAAAAGAAGATAGAATTTCAGTTTTAAGGAGTATGTTTTGAGAAGTAATAAGTATTTAGAAAAGTGAAGAAGTAACGTAAGAAAAGAAGATAGAAATTCAGTTTTAAGGAGTATGTTTTGAGAAGTAATAAGTATTTAGAAAAGTGAAGAAGTAACGTAAGAAAAGAAGATAGAATTTCAGTTTTAAGGAGTATGTTTTGAGAAGTAATAAGTATTTAGAAAAGTGAAGAAGTAAAGTAAGAAAAGAAGATAGAAATTCAGTTTTAAGGAGTATGTTTTGAGAAGTAATAAGTATTTAGAAAAGTGAAGAAGTAAAGTAAGAAAAGAAGATAGAATTTCAGTTTTAAGGAGTATGTTTTGAGAAGTAATAAGTATTTAGAAAAGTGAAGAAGTAACTTAAGAAAAGAAGATAGAATTTCAGTTTTAAGGAGTATGTTTTGAGAAGTAATAAGTATTTAGAAAAGTGAAGAAGTAACGTAAGAAAAGAAGATAGAATTTCAGTTTTAAGGAGTATGTTTTGAGAAGTAATAAGTATTTAGAAAAGTGAAGAAGTAACGTAAGAAAAGAAGATAGAAATTCAGTTTTAAGGAGTATGTTTTGAGAAGTAATAAGTATTTAGAAAAGTGAAGAAGTAACGTAAGAAAAGAAGATAGAAATTCAGTTTTAAGGAGTATGTTTTGAGAAGTAATAAGTATTTAGAAAAGTGAAGAAGTAACTTAAGAAAAGAAGATAGAATTTCAGTTTTAAGGAGTATGTTTTGAGAAGTAATAAGTATTTAGAAAAGTGAAGAAGTAACTTAAGAAAAGAAGATAGAATTTCAGTTTTAAGGAGTATGTTTTGAGAAGTAATAAGTATTTAGAAAAGTGAAGAAGTAACTTAAGAAAAGAAGATAGAATTTCAGTTTTAAGGAGTATGTTTTGAGAAGTAATAAGTATTTAGAAAAGTGAAGAAGTAAAGTAAGAAAAGAAGATAGAATTTCAGTTTTAAGGAGTATGTCTTGAGAAGTAATAAGTATTTAGAAAAGTGAAGAAGTAAAGTAAGAAAAGAAGATAGAAATTCAGTTTTAAGGAGTATGTTTTGAGAAGTATTAAGTATTTAGAAAAGTGAAGAAGTAAAGTAAGAAAAGAAGATAGAATTTCAGTTTTAAGGAGTATGTTTTGAGAAGTAATAAGTATTTAGAAAAGTGAAGAAGTAAAGTAAGAAAAGAAGATAGAATTTCAGTTTTAAGGAGTATGTTTTGAGAAGTATTAAGTATTTAGAAAAGTGAAGAAGTAAAGTAAGAAAAGAAGATAGAAATTCAGTTTTAAGGAGTATGTCTTGAGAAGTAATAAGTATTTAGAAAAGTGAAGAAGTAACGTAAGAAAAGAAGATAGAATTTCAGTTTTAAGGAGTATGTTTTGAGAAGTAATAAGTATTTAGAAAAGTGAAGAAGTAAAGTAAGAAAAGAAGATAGAAATTCAGTTTTAAGGAGTATGTCTTGAGAAGTAATAAGTATTTAGAAAAGTGAAGAAGTAAAGTAAGAAAAGAAGATAGAATTTCAGTTTTAAGGAGTATGTTTTGAGAAGTATTAAGTATTTAGAAAAGTGAAGAAGTAAAGTAAGAAAAGAAGATAGAAATTCAGTTTTAAGGAGTATGTTTTGAGAAGTAATAAGTATTTAGAAAAGTGAAGAAGTAACGTAAGAAAAGAAGATAGAAATTCAGTTTTAAGGTGTATGCTTTGAGAAGTAATAAGTATTTAGAAAAGTGAAGAAGTAACGTAAGAAAAGAAGATAGAATTTCAGTTTTAAGGAGTATGTTTTGAGAAGTAATAAGTATTTAGAAAAGTGAAGAAGTAAAGTAAGAAAAGAAGATAGAAATTCAGTTTTAAGGAGTATGTTTTGAGAAGTAATAAGTATTTAGAAAAGTGAAGAAGTAAAGTAAGAAAAGAAGATAGAAATTCAGTTTTAAGGAGATTGTTTTGAGAAGTATTAAGTATTTAGAAAAGTGAAGAAGTAAAGTAAGAAAAGAAGATAGAAATTCAGTTTTAAGGAGTATGTCTTGAGAAGTAATAAGTATTTAGAAAAGTGAAGAAGTAACGTAAGAAAAGAAGATAGAAATTCAGTTTTAAGGAGTATGTTTTGAGAAGTATTAAGTATTTAGAAAAGTGAAGAAGTAACGTAAGAAAAGAAGATAGAATTTCAGTTTTAAGGAGTATGGTTTGAGAAGTAATAAGTATTTAGAAAAGTGAAGAAGTAAAGTAAGAAAAGAAGATAGAATTTCAGTTTTAAGGAGTATGTTTTGAGAAGTAATAAGTATTTAGAAAAGTGAAGAAGTAAAGTAAGAAAAGAAGATAGAAATTCAGTTTTAAGGAGTATGTTTTGAGAAGTAATAAGTATTTAGAAAAGTGAAGAAGTAACGTAAGAAAAGAAGATAGAATTTCAGTTTTAAGGAGTATGTTTTGAGAAGTAATAAGTATTTAGAAAAGTGAAAAAGTAAAGTAAGAAAAGAAGATAGAAATTCAGTTTTAAGGAGTATGTTTTGATAAGTAATAAGTATTTAGAAAAGTGAAGAAGTAAAGTAAGAAAAGAAGATAGAAATTCAGTTTTAAGGAGTATGTTTTGAGAAGTAATAAGTATTTAGAAAAGTGAAGAAGTAGAGTAAGAAAAGAAGATAGAAATTCAGTTTTAAGGAGTATGTTTTGAGAAGTAATAAGTATTTAGAAAAGTGAAGAAGTAACGTAAGAAAAGAAGATAGAATTTCAGTTTTAAGGAGTATGTTTTGAGAAGTAATAAGTATTTAGAAAAGTGAAGAAGTAACGTAAGAAAAGAAGATAGAATTTCAGTTTTAAGGAGTATGTCTTGAGAAGTAATAAGTATTTAGAAAAGTGAAGAAGTAACTTAAGAAAAGAAGATAGAATTTCAGTTTTAAGGAGTATGTTTTGAGAAGTAATAAGTATTTAGAAAAGTGAAGAAGTAACGTAAGAAAAGAAGATAGAATTTCAGTTTTAAGGAGTATGTTTTGAGAAGTAATAAGTATTTAGAAAAGTGAAGAAGTAAAGTAAGAAAAGAAGATAGAATTTCAGTTTTAAGGAGTATGTTTTGAGAAGTAATAAGTATTTAGAAAAGTGAAGAAGTAAAGTAAGAAAAGAAGATAGAATTTCAGTTTTAAGGAGTATGCTTTGAGAAGTAATAAGTATTTAGAAAAGTGAAGAAGTAAAGTAAGAAAAGAAGATAGAATTTCAGTTTTAAGGAGTATGTTTTGAGAAGTAATAAGTATTTAGAAAAGTGAAGAAGTAAAGTAAGAAAAGAAGATAGAAATTCAGTTTTAAGGAGTATGTTTTGAGAAGTAATAAGTATTTAGAAAAGTGAAGAAGTAACGTAAGAAAAGAAGATAGAATTTCAGTTTTAAGGAGTATGTTTTGAGAAGTAATAAGTATTTAGAAAAGTGAAGAAGTAACGTAAGAAAAGAAGATAGAAATTCAGTTTTAAGGAGTATGTTTTGAGAAGTAATAAGTATTTAGAAAAGTGAAGAAGTAAAGTAAGAAAAGAAGATAGAATTTCAGTTTTAAGGAGTATGTTTTGAGAAGTAATAAGTATTTAGAAAAGTGAAGAAGTAACGTAAGAAAAGAAGATAGAATTTCAGTTTTAAGGAGTATGTTTTGAGAAGTAATAAGTATTTAGAAAAGTGAAGAAGTAAAGTAAGAAAAGAAGATAGAATTTCAGTTTTAAGGAGTATGTTTTGAGAAGTAATAAGTATTTAGAAAAGTGAAGAAGTAACGTAAGAAAAGAAGATAGAAATTCAGTTTTAAGGAGTATGTTTTGAGAAGTAATAAGTATTTAGAAAAGTGAAGAAGTAGAGTAAGAAAAGAAGATAGAATTTCAGTTTTAAGGAGTATGTTTTGAGAAGTAATAAGTATTTAGAAAAGTGAAGAAGTAAAGTAAGAAAAGAAGATAGAATTTCAGTTTTAAGGAGTATGTTTTGAGAAGTAATAAGTATTTAGAAAAGTGAAGAAGTAAAGTAAGAAAAGAAGATAGAATTTCAGTTTTAAGGAGTATGTTTTGAGAAGTAATAAGTATTTAGAAAAGTGAAGAAGTAAAGTAAGAAAAGAAGATAGAAATTCAGTTTTAAGGAGTATGTTTTGAGAAGTAATAAGTATTTAGAAAAGTGAAGAAGTAACGTAAGAAAAGAAGATAGAAATTCAGTTTTAAGGAGTATGTTTTGAGAAGTAATAAGTATTTAGAAAAGTGAAGAAGTAGAGTAAGAAAAGAAGATAGAATTTCAGTTTTAAGTAGTATGCTTTGAGAAGTAATAAGTATTTAGAAAAGTGAAGAAGTAGAGTAAGAAAAGAAGATAGAATTTCAGTTTTAAGGAGTATGCTTTGAGAAGTATTAAGTATTTAGAAAAGTGAAGAAGTAAAGTAAGAAAAGAAGATAGAAATTCAGTTTTAAGGAGTATGTTTTGAGAAGTAATAAGTATTTAGAAAAGTGAAGAAGTAAAGTAAGAAAAGAAGATAGAATTTCAGTTTTAAGAAGTATGTCTTGAGAAGTAATAAGTATTTAGAAAAGTGAAGAAGTAAAGTAAGAAAAGAAGATAGAATTTCAGTTTTAAGGAGTATGTTTTGAGAAGTAATAAGTATTTAGAAAAGTGAAGAAGTAACGTAAGAAAAGAAGATAGAAATTCAGTTTTAAGGAGTATGTTTTGAGAAGTAATAAGTATTTAGAAAAGTGAAGAAGTAAAGTAAGAAAAGAAGATAGAATTTCAGTTTTAAGGAGTATGTTTTGAGAAGTAATAAGTATTTAGAAAAGTGAAGAAGTAACGTAAGAAAAGAAGATAGAAATTCAGTTTTAAGGAGTATGTTTTGAGAAGTAATAAGTATTTAGAAAAGTGAAGAAGTAAAGTAAGAAAAGAAGATAGAATTTCAGTTTTAAGGAGTATGTTTTGAGAAGTAATAAGTATTTAGAAAAGTGAAGAAGTAAAGTAAGAAAAGAAGATAGAATTTCATTTTTAAGAGTATGTTTTGAGAAGTAATAAGTATTTAGAAAAGTGAAGAAGTAACGTAAGAAAAGAAGATAGAAATTCAGTTTTAAGGAGTATGTTTTGAGAAGTAATAAGTATTTAGAAAAGTGAAGAAGTAGTAAGAAAAGAAGATAGAAATTCAGTTTTAAAGTATGTTTTGAGAAGTAATAAGAAGAAAAGTGAAGAAGTTAAGAAAAGAAGATAGAAATTCAGTTTTAAGGAGTATGTTTTGAGAAGTAATAAGTATTTAGAAAAGTGAAGAAGTAACGTAAGAAAAGAAGATAGAAATTCAGAAGGAGTATGTAGAAGTTAAGTATTTAGAAAAGTGAAGAAGTAAAAGTAGAGTTTTAAAGTATGAAAGTAATAAGTATTTAGAAAAGTGAAGAAGTCAAGAAAAGAAGATAGAATTTCAGTTTTAAGGAGTATGTTTTGAGAAGTAATAAGTATTTAGAAAAGTGAAGAAGTAACGTAAGAAAAGAAGATAGAATTTCAGTTTTAAGGAGTATGTTTTGAGAAGTAATAAGTATTTAGAAAAGTGAAGAAGTAAAGTAAGAAAAGAAGATAGAATTTCATTTTTAAGTAAGAAAAGTAAGATAAGAAGTAACGTTAGAAATTCAGTTTTAAGGAGTATGTTTTGAGAAGTAATAAGTATTTAGAAAAGTGAAGAAGTAACGTAAGAAAAGAAGATAGAAATTCAGTTTTAAGGAGTATGTTTTGAGAAGTAATAAGTATTTAGAAAAGTGAAGAAGTAAAGTAAGAAAAGAAGATAGAAATTCAGTTTTAAGGAGTATGTTTTGATAAGTAATAAGTATTTAGAAAAGTGAAGAAGTAGAGTAAGAAAAGAAGATAGAATTTCAGTTTTAAGTAGTATGCTTTGAGAAGTAATAAGTATTTAGAAAAGTGAAGAAGTAGAGTAAGAAAAGAAGATAGAATTTCAGTTTTAAGGAGTATGCTTTGAGAAGTATTAAGTATTTAGAAAAGTGAAGAAGTAAAGTAAGAAAAGAAGATAGAAATTCAGTTTTAAGGAGTATGTTTTGAGAAGTAATAAGTATTTAGAAAAGTGAAGAAGTAACGTAAGAAAAGAAGATAGAATTTCAGTTTTAAGGAGTATGTTTTGAGAAGTAATAAGTATTTAGAAAAGTGAAGAAGTAACGTAAGAAAAGAAGATAGAATTTCAGTTTTAAGGAGTATGTTTTGAGAAGTAATAAGTATTTAGAAAAGTGAAGAAGTAACGTAAGAAAAGAAGATAGAATTTCAGTTTTAAGGAGTATGTTTTGAGAAGTAATAAGTATTTAGAAAAGTGAAGAAGTAAAGTAAGAAAAGAAGATAGAATTTCAGTTTTAAGGAGTATGTTTTGAGAAGTAATAAGTATTTAGAAAAGTGAAGAAGTAACGTAAGAAAAGAAGATAGAAATTCAGTTTTAAGGAGTATGTTTTGAGAAGTAATAAGTATTTAGAAAAGTGAAGAAGTAAAGTAAGAAAAGAAGATAGAATTTCAGTTTTAAGGAGTATGTTTTGAGAAGTAATAAGTATTTAGAAAAGTGAAGAAGTAAAGTAAGAAAAGAAGATAGAAATTCAGTTTTAAGGAGTATGTTTTGAGAAGTAATAAGTATTTAGAAAAGTGAAGAAGTAAAGTAAGAAAAGAAGATAGAATTTCAGTTTTAAGGAGTATGTTTTGAGAAGTAATAAGTATTTAGAAAAGTGAAGAAGTAACGTAAGAAAAGAAGATAGAAATTCAGTTTTAAGGAGTATGTTTTGAGAAGTAATAAGTATTTAGAAAAGTGAAGAAGTAAAGTAAGAAAAGAAGATAGAAATTCAGTTTTAAGGAGTATGTTTTGAGAAGTAATAAGTATTTAGAAAAGTGAAGAAGTAAAGTAAGAAAAGAAGATAGAAATTCAGTTTTAAGGAGTATGTTTTGAGAAGTAATAAGTATTTAGAAAAGTGAAGAAGTAAAGTAAGAAAAGAAGATAGAAATTCAGTTTTAAGGAGTATGTTTTGAGAAGTAATAAGTATTTAGAAAAGTGAAGAAGTAACGTAAGAAAAGAAGATAGAAATTCAGTTTTAAGGAGTATGTTTTGAGAAGTAATAAGTATTTAGAAAAGTGAAGAAGTAGAGTAAGAAAAGATAGAATTTCAGTTTTTATGTTTTGAGAAGAATAAGTATGAAAAGTGAAGAAGTTTAGAATTTCAGTTTTAAGTATGTTTTGAGAATTAATAAGTATTTAGAAAAGTGAAGAAGTAACGTAAGAAAAGAAGATAGAAAGTTTTAAGGAGTATGTTTTGAGAATTAATAAGTATTTAGAAAAGTGAAGAAGTAAAGTAAGAAAAGAAGATAGAATTTCAGGAGTATTTTTGAAAGTAATAAGTAGAAAAGTGAAGAAGTAACGTAAGAAAAGAAGATAGAAATTCAGAAGAAGTATTAAGTATTTAGAAAAGTGAAGAAGTAACGTAAGAAAAGAAGATAGAAATTCAGTTTTAAGGAGTATGTTTTGAGAAGTAATAAGTATTTAGAAAAGTGAAGAAGTAACGTAAGAAAAGAAGATAGAATTCAGTTTTAAGGAGTATGTCTTGAGAAGTAATAAGTATTTAGAAAAGTGAAGAAGTAAAGTAAGAAAAGAAGATAGAAATTCAGTTTTAAGGAGTATGTCTTGAGAAGTAATAAGTATTTAGAAAAGTGAAGAAGTAAAGTAAGAAAAGAAGATAGAAATTCAGTTTTAAGGAGTATGTTTTGAGAAGTAATAAGTATTTAGAAAAGTGAAGAAGTAAAGTAAGAAAAGAAGATAGAATTTCAGTTTTAAGGAGTATGTTTTGAGAAGTAATAAGTATTTAGAAAAGTGAAGAAGTAAAGTAAGAAAAGAAGATAGAAATTCAGTTTTAAGGAGTATGTTTTGAGAAGTAATAAGTATTTAGAAAAGTGAAGAAGTAAAGTAAGAAAAGAAGATAGAATTTCAGTTTTAAGGAGTATGTTTTGAGAAGTAATAAGTATTTAGAAAAGTGAAGAAGTAACGTAAGAAAAGAAGATAGAAATTCAGTTTTAAGGAGTATGTTTTGAGAAGTAATAAGTATTTAGAAAAGTGAAGAAGTAAAGTAAGAAAAGAAGATAGAAATTCAGTTTTAAGGAGTATGTTTTGAGAATTAATAAGTATTTAGAAAAGTGAAGAAGTAAAGTAAGAAAAGAAGATAGAATTTCAGTTTTAAGAAGTATGTCTTGAGAAGTAATAAGTATTTAGAAAAGTGAAGAAGTAACGTAAGAAAAGAAGATAGAAATTCAGTTTTAAGGAGATTGTTTTGAGAAGTATTAAGTATTTAGAAAAGTGAAGAAGTAACTTAAGAAAAGAAGATAGAATTTCAGTTTTAAGGAGTATGTTTTGAGAAGTAATAAGTATTTAGAAAAGTGAAGAAGTAACGTAAGAAAAGAAGATAGAATTTCAGTTTTAAGGAGTATGTTTTGAGAAGTAATAAGTATTTAGAAAAGTGAAGAAGTAAAGTAAGAAAAGAAGATAGAATTTCAGTTTTAAGGAGTATGTTTTGAGAAGTAATAAGTATTTAGAAAAGTGAAGAAGTAAAGTAAGAAAAGAAGATAGAATTTCAGTTTTAAGGAGTATGTTTTGAGAAGTAATAAGTATTTAGAAAAGTGAAGAAGTAAAGTAAGAAAAGAAGATAGAATTTCAGTTTTAAGGAGTATGTTTTGAGAAGTAATAAGTATTTAGAAAAGTGAAGAAGTAAAGTAAGAAAAGAAGATAGAAATTCAGTTTTAAGGAGTATGTTTTGAGAAGTAATAAGTATTTAGAAAAGTGAAGAAGTAAAGTAAGAAAAGAAGATAGAATTTCAGTTTTAAGGAGTATGTTTTGAGAAGTAATAAGTATTTAGAAAAGTGAAGAAGTAACGTAAGAAAAGAAGATAGAAATTCAGTTTTAAGGAGTATGTTTTGAGAAGTAATAAGTATTTAGAAAAGTGAAGAAGTAAAGTAAGAAAAGAAGATAGAATTTCAGTTTTAAGGAGTATGTTTTGAGAATTAATAAGTATTTAGAAAAGTGAAGAAGTAACGTAAGAAAAGAAGATAGAAATTCAGTTTTAAGGAGATTGTTTTGAGAAGTATTAAGTATTTAGAAAAGTGAAGAAGTAACGTAAGAAAAGAAGATAGAAATTCAGTTTTAAGGAGTATGTTTTGAGAAGTAATAAGTATTTAGAAAAGTGAAGAAGTAACGTAAGAAAAGAAGATAGAAATTCAGTTTTAAGGAGTATGTCTTGAGAAGTATTAAGTATTTAGAAAAGTGAAGAAGTAACGTAAGAAAAGAAGATAGAAATTCAGTTTTAAGGAGATTGTTTTGAGAAGTATTAAGTATTTAGAAAAGTGAAGAAGTAAAGTAAGAAAAGAAGATAGAATTTCATTTTTAAGGAGTATGTTTTGAGAAGTAATAAGTATTTAGAAAAGTGAAGAAGTAAAGTAAGAAAAGAAGATAGAAATTCAGTTTTAAGGAGTATGTTTTGAGAAGTAATAAGTATTTAGAAAAGTGAAGAAGTAACGTAAGAAAAGAAGATAGAAATTCAGTTTTAAGGAGATTGTTTTGAGAAGTAATAAGTATTTAGAAAAGTGAAGAAGTAAAGTAAGAAAAGAAGATAGAATTTCATTTTTAAGGAGTATGTTTTGAGAAGTAATAAGTATTTAGAAAAGTGAAGAAGTAACGTAAGAAAAGAAGATAGAAATTCAGTTTTAAGGAGATTGTTTTGAGAAGTATTAAGTATTTAGAAAAGTGAAGAAGTAACTTAAGAAAAGAAGATAGAATTTCAGTTTTAAGGAGTATGTTTTGAGAAGTAATAAGTATTTAGAAAAGTGAAGAAGTAACGTAAGAAAAGAAGATAGAATTTCAGTTTTAAGGAGTATGTTTTGAGAAGTAATAAGTATTTAGAAAAGTGAAGAAGTAAAGTAAGAAAAGAAGATAGAATTTCAGTTTTAAGGAGTATGTTTTGAGAAGTAATAAGTATTTAGAAAGTGAAGAAGTAAAGTAAGAAAAGAAGATAGAATTTCAGTTTTAAGGAGTATGTTTTGAGAAGTAATAAGTATTTAGAAAAGTGAAGAAGTAGAGTAAGAAAAGAAACTAGAATTTCAGTTTTAAGGAGTATACTTATAAAAGAAGTTAGTATTTAGAAAAGTGAAGAAGTAACGTAAGAAAAGAAGATAGAATTTCAGTTTTAAGGAGTATGTTTTGAGAAGTAATAAGTATTTAGAAAAGTGAAGAAGTAAAGTAAGAAAAGAAGATAGAATTTCAGTTTTAAGGAGTATGTTTTGAGAAGTAATAAGTATTTAGAAAAGTGAAGAAGTAACTTAAGAAAAGAAGATAGAATTTCAGTTTTAAGGAGTATGTTTTGAGAAGTAATAAGTATTTAGAAAAGTGAAGAAGTAACTTAAGAAAAGAAGATAGAAATTCAGTTTTAAGGAGTATGTTTTGATAAGTAATAAGTATTTAGAAAAGTGAAGAAGTAACGTAAGAAAAGAAGATAGAATTTCAGTTTTAAGGAGTATGTTTTGAGAAGTAA
Source organism: Loxodes magnus (assembly GCA_946699065.1). NCBI lineage: Eukaryota > Ciliophora > Karyorelictea > Loxodida > Loxodidae > Loxodes > Loxodes magnus. The sequence goes on along the minus strand of CAMPDV010002002.1, from coordinate 4,131 downwards.
TAAGTATTTAGAAAAGTGAAGAAGTAACGTAAGAAAAGAAGATAGAAATTCAGTTTTAAGGAGTATGTTTTGAGAAGTAATAAGTATTTAGAAAAGTGAAGAAGTAAAGTAAGAAAAGAAGATAGAAATTCAGTTTTAAGGAGTATGTTTTGAGAAGTAATAAGTATTTAGAAAAGTGAAGAAGTAAAGTAAGAAAAGAAGATAGAAATTCAGTTTTAAGGAGTATGTTTTGAGAAGTAATAAGTATTTAGAAAAGTGAAGAAGTAACGTAAGAAAAGAAGATAGAAATTCAGTTTTAAGGAGTATGTTTTGAGAAGTAATAAGTATTTAGAAAAGTGAAGAAGTAAAGTAAGAAAAGAAGATAGAATTTCAGTTTTAAGAAGTATGTTTTGATAAGTAATAAGTATTTAGAAAAGTGAAGAAGTAAAGTAAGAAAAGAAGATAGAAATTCAGTTTTAAGGAGTATGTTTTGAGAAGTAATAAGTATTTAGAAAAGTGAAGAAGTAGAGTAAGAAAAGAAGATAGAATTTCAGTTTTAAGGAGTATGCTTTGAGAAGTATTAAGTATTTAGAAAAGTGAAGAAGTAAAGTAAGAAAAGAAGATAGAAATTCAGTTTTAAGGAGTATGTTTTGAGAAGTAATAAGTATTTAGAAAAGTGAAGAAGTAACGTAAGAAAAGAAGATAGAATTTCAGTTTTAAGAAGTATGTCTTGAGAAGTAATAAGTATTTAGAAAAGTGAAGAAGTAAAGTAAGAAAAGAAGATAGAATTTCAGTTTTAAGGAGTATGTTTTGAGAAGTAATAAGTATTTAGAAAAGTGAAGAAGTAACGTAAGAAAAGAAGATAGAATTTCAGTTTTAAGGAGTATGTTTTGAGAAGTAATAAGTATTTAGAAAAGTGAAGAAGTAAAGTAAGAAAAGAAGATAGAATTTCAGTTTTAAGGAGTATGTTTTGAGAAGTAATAAGTATTTAGAAAAGTGAAGAAGTAACGTAAGAAAAGAAGATAGAAATTCAGTTTTAAGGAGTATGTTTTGAGAAGTAATAAGTATTTAGAAAAGTGAAGAAGTAAAGTAAGAAAAGAAGATAGAATTTCAGTTTTAAGGAGTATGTTTTGAGAAGTAATAAGTATTTAGAAAAGTGAAGAAGTAAAGTAAGAAAAGAAGATAGAATTTCAGTTTTAAGGAGTATGTTTTGAGAAGTAATAAGTATTTAGAAAAGTGAAGAAGTAAAGTAAGAAAAGAAGATAGAAATTCAGTTTTAAGGAGTATGTTTTGAGAAGTAATAAGTATTTAGAAAAGTGAAGAAGTAACGTAAGAAAAGAAGATAGAAATTCAGTTTTAAGGAGTATGTTTTGAGAAGTAATAAGTATTTAGAAAAGTGAAGAAGTAAAGTAAGAAAAAGAAGATAGAATTTCAGTTTTAAGAAGTATGTTTTGAGAAGTAATAAGTATTTAGAAAAGTGAAGAAGTAAAGTAAGAAAAGAAGATAGAAATTCAGTTTTAAGGAGTATGTTTTGAGAAGTAATAAGTATTTAGAAAAGTGAAGAAGTAACGTAAGAAAAGAAGATAGAAATTCAGTTTTAAGGAGTATGTTTTGAGAAGTAATAAGTATTTAGAAAAGTGAAGAAGTAACGTAAGAAAAGAAGATAGAATTTCAGTTTTAAGGAGTATGTTTTGAGAAGTAATAAGTATTTAGAAAAGTGAAGAAGTAAAGTAAGAAAAGAAGATAGAATTTCAGTTTTAAGGAGTATGTTTTGAGAAGTAATAAGTATTTAGAAAAGTGAAGAAGTAACGTAAGAAAAGAAGATAGAATTTCAGTTTTAAGGAGTATGTTTTGAGAAGTAATAAGTATTTAGAAAAGTGAAGAAGTAACGTAAGAAAAGAAGATAGAATTTCAGTTTTAAGGAGTATGTTTTGAGAAGTAATAAGTATTTAGAAAAGTGAAGAAGTAAAGTAAGAAAAGAAGATAGAAATTCAGTTTTAAGGAGTATGTTTTGATAAGTAATAAGTATTTAGAAAAGTGAAGAAGTAAAGTAAGAAAAGAAGATAGAATTTCAGTTTTAAGGAGTATGTTTTGAGAAGTAATAAGTATTTAGAAAAGTGAAGAAGTAACGTAAGAAAAGAAGATAGAATTTCAGTTTTAAGGAGTATGTTTTGAGAAGTAATAAGTATTTAGAAAAGTGAAGAAGTAAAGTAAGAAAAGAAGATAGAATTTCAGTTTTAAGGAGTATGTTTTGAGAAGTAATAAGTATTTAGAAAAGTGAAGAAGTAAAGTAAGAAAAGAAGATAGAATTTCAGTTTTAAGGAGTATGTTTTGAGAAGTAATAAGTATTTAGAAAAGTGAAGAAGTAACGTAAGAAAAGAAGATAGAAATTCAGTTTTAAGGAGTATGTTTTGAGAAGTAATAAGTATTTAGAAAAGTGAAGAAGTAAAGTAAGAAAAGAAGATAGAAATTCAGTTTTAAGGAGTATGTTTTGAGAAGTAATAAGTATTTAGAAAAGTGAAGAAGTAAAGTAAGAAAAGAAGATAGAAATTCAGTTTTAAGGAGTATGTTTTGAGAAGTAATAAGTATTTAGAAAAGTGAAGAAGTAACGTAAGAAAAGAAGATAGAAATTCAGTTTTAAGGAGTATGTTTTGAGAAGTAATAAGTATTTAGAAAAGTGAAGAAGTAAAGTAAGAAAAGAAGATAGAATTTCAGTTTTAAGAAGTATGTTTTGAGAAGTAATAAGTATTTAGAAAAGTGAAGAAGTAACGTAAGAAAAGAAGATAGAAATTCAGTTTTAAGGAGTATGTTTTGAGAAGTAATAAGTATTTAGAAAAGTGAAGAAGTAACGTAAGAAAAGAAGATAGAAATTCAGTTTTAAGGAGTATGTTTTGAGAAGTAATAAGTATTTAGAAAAGTGAAGAAGTAACGTAAGAAAAGAAGATAGAATTTCAGTTTTAAGGAGTATGTTTTGAGAAGTAATAAGTATTTAGAAAAGTGAAGAAGTAAAGTAAGAAAAGAAGATAGAATTTCAGTTTTAAGGAGTATGTTTTGAGAAGTAATAAGTATTTAGAAAAGTGAAGAAGTAACGTAAGAAAAGAAGATAGAATTTCAGTTTTAAGGAGTATGTTTTGAGAAGTAATAAGTATTTAGAAAAGTGAAGAAGTAAAGTAAGAAAAGAAGATAGAAATTCAGTTTTAAGGAGTATGTTTTGATAAGTAATAAGTATTTAGAAAAGTGAAGAAGTAAAGTAAGAAAAGAAGATAGAAATTCAGTTTTAAGGAGTATGTTTTGATAAGTAATAAGTATTTAGAAAAGTGAAGAAGTAAAGTAAGAAAAGAAGATAGAATTTCAGTTTTAAGGAGTATGTTTTGAGAAGTAATAAGTATTTAGAAAAGTGAAGAAGTAACGTAAGAAAAGAAGATAGAATTTCAGTTTTAAGGAGTATGTTTTGAGAAGTAATAAGTATTTAGAAAAGTGAAGAAGTAAAGTAAGAAAAGAAGATAGAATTTCAGTTTTAAGGAGTATGTTTTGAGAAGTAATAAGTATTTAGAAAAGTGAAGAAGTAAAGTAAGAAAAAGAAGATAGAATTTCAGTTTTAAGGAGTATGTTTGAGAAGTAATAAGTATTTAGAAAAGTGAAGAAGTAACGTAAGAAAAGAAGATAGAAATTCAGTTTTAAGGAGTATGTTTTGAGAAGTAATAAGTATTTAGAAAAGTGAAGAAGTAACGTAAGAAAAGAAGATAGAATTTCAGTTTTAAGGAGTATGGTTTGAGAAGTAATAAGTATTTAGAAAAGTGAAGAAGTAAAGTAAGAAAAGAAGATAGAATTTCAGTTTTAAGGAGTATGTTTTGAGAAGTATTAAGTATTTAGAAAAGTGAAGAAGTAAAGTAAGAAAAGAAGATAGAATTTCAGTTTTAAAGGAGTATGGTTTTGAGAAGTAATAAGTATTTAGAAAAGTGAAGAAGTAAAGTAAGAAAAGAAGATAGAATTCAGTTTTAAGGAGTATGTTTTGAGAAGTATTAAGTATTTAGAAAAGTGAAGAAGTAACGTAAGAAAAGAAGATAGAATTTCAGTTTTAAGGAGTATGGTTTGAGAAGTAATAAGTATTTAGAAAAGTGAAGAAGTAAAGTAAGAAAAGAAGATAGAATT